>CATIWM010026207.1:0-14499 GCA_949671775.1 Mallotus repandus | reverse complement strand
TTCGATTGAGCACAAGTCACGGCTTAACCCGATACACAAGCCTAACCATGTATACTAGCTTATACTTAAACTCAACCAATATATATAAATGCAATGTAATATGTATGCAAATGTACCTATAGTAGAGTACGGGTGTGACACGTGCTCTCCCCGTGCTGCACTTGGCTGTGTTTGCTAAATTGGCTACATTTTATTTCATCGGCATAGCTTGTCTTCTTGGATGCAATAACTTAAAGGTAATAATAGTAATTCAGCTAGTAATTTAGAGTTTAGTTTCAGAAAAGATTAAAATTAACAAGTTTCAACAACTGGGTACCCTTTTTTTATGAACTTTTTGCTCGTCAACTTATGTAATTTTCTTTTATTTTGATATTGCAAGGTTTTTGGATTGGCTTAATTTGCGGCCTTTCTTGCCAATCTGCCATGCTCACAATAAAGGCAAAATGGACTACAACTCTTTCTGGAGATGAAGATAGAGATACCATTTAACAAAATTTTTGGGTCCAATAAGATAAAAGCAAAGCAACTAATGATGGCTCAGATCAATTGCTGAACTTTGCTTGGTTACAATTGCTCTTTTTTTTTTTTTTTTTTTTTTTTCTTTGGAAGCTGATACACTCTCTGCTAACTTTTCTTCATTCATATCATGGAAAGTTTGAAATCCACAAATAACTAATCTTCTCAAAAGGTAATGATTTCTGTTACATAAATATCACCAAAAGAAAGCATAAGAAAGGAAAAAAAAAAGGCACACAAACCATTTTTGTTCTAATGATGATGGTGGTGGGCTTCCTTTTCTTGCACTTTACTGCCCTTCTTTTTTTTTTTTTTTTAACCTTAACGACTGTTTCTGCAAAATATCTAATAAACCTTATCTCTGAAAAGGAATAGCTGAGCTGAATTGAGACAGGACCACTCTCCAACCATTGTTATATTCCTAAATCTAAATGATTATTAGAGCATAAAAGAGAATTGCCCTCATCTGTCTCAAGACAGAAAACAATCTCAATTATTAAATCCACTTTAACTGCTTCCAAGAGAAAAGAAAGCAAAAACAGAATGTGACATGCTAAAGAAAATGAGGACAATGCGTATCAAACCATATTACAAAATATCATAATTGTTAGCACACACTTGCTTCATAAAGAATTTATGCATACAATAATACCTAAAACAAGAACTTTACACAGCATATCACAGTTGCAAACCCCACTTAAGTGTTGCATCATGCGGAGAATCCAATAAAAAAGAGAAAGGAGGTATCAGGACAAGCGCACATGCTCGCGGATGCGTACGGCAAAGAAAGAAAGATGTGCATATAGAAAAAGCACTATTGCCTCATTCAACCACTTTAAAGCTGATTTTAGTTATACAAACTGAAACTAACAAAACTGCCCAGAAACAAATCACTGTTGAAGGCAACAACTAGTAATCAATCACTTAATAAAATATTTACAGTACGACGTAAAGGGAAACTAACAAAATTTTATGCTGACTTTTTGGAATTTCATATATGAGCATTTTGAACTCTCAGAAATCGGTTCAATGAATAAAGCTTACATTTCGATGCTTGAAGACTCAGGGATTTGATGGGCTTTCTACATGCTTGTTTCCTGAATCTTTTGCATTCTGATTACCTTCAATTATAGGGGATAAATGTTCCCCAGCCTCTGCTTCGTGACCGTCAGATGCACAATGACTCTCTTGAATGGAGTCCATGATATGGTTGTCATTTGTTGTTGATGAAAGCCCATGCTCAGTCAACAAGCAGTTGCAAGAATGAGTGCTGAAGGGCTCTGCGCCGTATGTTGGGCGGATAGCCGAACTGAACAAGGGCATCATGTGCTTTTTCTCAGGAAGCTCATGCAATGATATTCGACAAACAGGACAAGTGGAATGCTGTTGCAACCATATGTCTATGCAAGTCACATGGAAGGAGTGCCCACAGTAGGGTAGGATACGCAAGACATCATTGCCATTGTAATCTGCAAGGCAAACCGTGCATCTGCCACATATAATAATTCACTGCTTTATTAATAAGAACCGGAGAAACACAAAGCAATCTGATAAATATGATGAAACTCAAACACAAAACAATCTGATAAATAAGTTGCTAACAAGAAATGTTACATTATGAATGGCCAGATATGAAATAACAATACTTTTAACCCCTCCATTCTTTAAAAGAAGGTAAGAAGTCAAATAGGGAAAAAAGTAAAATAAAGAAAATCTAAGAAAAGAAACTCATATTGATACACTCTCCAAAGTTTTTTCTCATCTTCTCTAATAAGAAGCAACTAGAGTGTTAAAAATATTATGCATTTGAAAAATGAAGATACAGTGATTTATTTAAGACAAAGGAGTTTAGAGAAAAACCCAGCACGGATTGAAGAAGACACCAAAGCCCTTCCAGTAATCCAATACAGAAAATATGCAAGTACAAGTAATTCTAGACTAGATGAATGAAGTACAGTTATTGTTGTCACGATACATGCCAACAGTGCCGTTTATATTGAAATATTTCAGAGGCGTGTTAATGAAGTCTAGAAAGGTAAATATGAGGACTGTGGAACAACATAACAAAGTCTATTGCCTAGTGGAGAACCACAATGCATAACAGACATGTTTTAAACAGCGAGAAAACCAGGATTCAACACCATTGTCGCCTTTTATATGGTCATCCAGTATCATGGCAAAAACTCCACATTCAAATTACAGATGCTTCTTAGCACAGGCTTTGTACAGATAGTTTGCCAAAACACATAATGATAATAACAATAATAAAATTAAACTAATCTGTCTAAAAGCACCCTGCTATTGACGGGTATGTGAAATGGTTCTGATCATGTAGATGCAAATTTCCAGTGAGAACAAAAAGATAATGCAATGCAAGTAACAACAACATATGCATATAACTTCTGAAACCAATATCAATCATTAGTCACATGATGTAAACTTGTTATTGGACCCAAAAAGAATAGGCGAATCATAATTATGAAAAACTACAGACACAACTTTTTAGTGCAAACATAACTTTTTGGTGAATTTGTAAAAAGCTGTATGACAAACAAAAGAACCAAAAAAAAATAACAGACATCAGAAAAAATAACCAAGATTTTATGCCAGTATACATGCCAGAAAATACAAAGGACAAGGCTTGCAAAGCCAAGGTGTCAGACAATTATCACATGCACTAGCATATACTTTGGATTTTGCTAATCATCCCCATGTACAGATACATGTTCTGTACCAGGAAGAGGTCATTAAGGGCTACCCTATATTTTCTAGCCCAGGCAAAATAGGCCAAAGAAAAAGGTTCAAAAGAATAATAGAATGAGGTACAGAGAAAGAACTAAGTTTGACTTCCTAAACTTATCACACAAATCTGCTTTCAACACAGCTCTATTGCAAAGACACATTTGGGGCAATTTCTTCTCTCAAGAAAATTATATTTATCATGAGTTTAAACAGTGTGCTAATTCTTTAGAATTGAAACATTTTTACTAACAAAATTGATTGAAAGTTTGGAAAATGCATTAAGCTGCAATATATTACCAGTTACAGCCAGAAAACGTACCAAATGGGGGAATCATTTTAAGACTAAAATATTAAAAGATGGGACACCATTTTGTTAAACTTAGGTTTCTTAACACTCATGAAAACTTTGCCCAGTTTCCTCATTTTCCAAGCATTTGCTCCTCAGAATGTATTAGAAGTTGGAGTATCCATCAAATAAACTACATGTTATGTAATTAAGTGAAGAAACCATATCATGTGCTTGATAAGCCCAACAAAGTAAAGGCTGTGTATTAGTCTAACAAGGAAAATTCACAAGACCCCAGGATACAAGAGAATGGACCTTGCACACTTCTGCAATCAAATTCTTAACAAGCATCTTGAACAATAGGAAATCATGTCCCCCCACCCCATGCACAGGCACATACATCTTTTCCCAGAAAAAAAAAAAAGCCTCCCTTCTTTATTCCTTTGAAAAATGTAGATGAACAATGATTAGAATTATGTTTAATTTTTAATTAAACACTTCTCCTAATAATTATGAAAAAAAATAAAAAATAAATAAAAATGTAATTATTACGCTAAGTCCTAACCCTATACTGGCATATTGAAATCTTTAGAACAAACAACAGAATGTGAGTATAAATCCTCTAATTTAAGTATGGAAAGACTATAAGTTCCCTGTACAATGTAGTTATGCATCTAAAACCAGTTCCTATGTGTGGCAATTTTGGATAGTAACAACTTAAGCTACTATTCATTCAAGCTCTTTCTTCACCGAAGAAGAAAACAAGCCTTTATCAAATAACACCATAAAAAATAAATAAATAAACAAAAGCATCAACTTCAGAGTGAGTTACAAAATTTGTGCATTTTATGAACATCTCAAAGAGAACCAATTTTTTAAATGAATTTACTATAATCCAACACAGAAAATCATAAGAAGGAAAAGAAATAGGAGGAAAGGGCATACTGAGCATCTTCTGAAGCCAAGAAAAGGCCATCATGGTACTTCTTTGTAGGAAAGTTGGCTACAATTGCAGGCTCAAGCCCATGTAATCCTCGTTCCAGCTATTACACATGTAGAACTATACCAGTTAAACTCTTAGCCAACCATACAGAACTTTCAGAACTATTAATAGCACCTCTTGGAGTAGCTTTATATTGCAGTAGATAAAAATAAATCCAAAATTAAGCACACTTGATTTGCTCTAAAGATACAAATGGAATACAATGTCCAGAATAAAATTCCATTGTTTTCTTCATGAAGGAAACAGGAATTTAATGGTTGAAGGGACCAAACTTCAATTATAAAAGGATAAATTTCTTTTTTTCACTAATTTTTTTCACAAAAACCTACCCAACGGATATTGCTATGATATAAACGTTTGTATCTATACAAATGAAATTAGAGCCATTGGATTTATTTTTATTTAATTACAACCATTGATTATTTTTGTGTACCAATAGATGTAAAATATATCAATACCTATAATTAAATTAATAGTAATCTAACAGTCCTACTTTCATTTGTATAGATACGCATGTTTGTACTGTAAAAGTCCTACCAACTTATAGGTAATAATTTAATTTCAAAAATTTTTTGGGTTTATGCCTTCTCATTCCACAACCTGGTTCCTTCTTTGCTTTTTCTTTTTTTTTTTTTAACCTTACAGTAAACCCAAAAAAAAAATTACATTATTCTCTTACATTTTAAGACTATGATTAGATCGGATCAAACTATTCAAAAACAACAAGAAGTGGGAATCCTTATAATATATAGCATTCATTCTCATTCCTACCAGCTTTCTCAATCAACCAAACGCACTCTTCAGACAAAACAAAAAAGCATCATAATGACTTTAGCAGCAAAAGTTGAAGCAAAGCATAATCCATATAATTAAAAACCAAAAAATCATCAAAACCCAATCTCAGTTTTCCATAAAACTGCAAATGGTCACTCATAGTCATAGCATGACAAAAGCAACAAATTTTTTTTTTGAAGGAACAAAAGCAACAATTAAAAAATGGTGAATAACACCAGTACACAGACAAGCTCCACCAACCCAGAAAAAGAAAGAGAGGAACAATTCAAGAAAAAGAAAAGGCAAACTGAACTGATAAAATGAAAAGAAGGAAATGCTTACAATGCTAAGATCAGATCTGGAGACAGTAGGAAATGAGCGTCTGGATGAGTTCAGCTGAATCCGAGCACAAATCAAACGTGTACATACAAAAACTATGAACATAGTGCTTACAGCAAATCCTATCACTGTCATCACCAAATTTATACCTGACCCTATCATTTTCCTATATATCTCCTCTATCTTTTTAGCTACTGCTACTACTATAACTAGCACTAAAAACCAAAAGTAAAAGGAACCCACCAACCTGAAGAACTCAAAGAATCAGCAAAAACACATTTTTTGGATCCAATTGTACACTCACAAGAAAGGGGAAAAAAAAACCAGCTTTCATTGCTATAAAGAGCTTAAAACAAACAACCATATCTCATCCTCAAATGGGAAAAAAATATAAACTGTATTTGCATGAGCAAAAAACGACTAACTGTTTCGTCTTTCAAGAAACCCATTAAGAAAAATCGAAAAAGGAGGCAAAAATTTCTGTCTTTAAGGATTAAAAGCAGTAGTTTAAGTGAAGGTGGCTGTAATTGATTAGAACCAAGAAGTGTAAAGAAGAGCTCATGTTTTCTTCTTGCCTATATTTTTTCTTTTTGTGTACAGAGAAAGAGATAAAGAAAGAGAAAGAAAGAGAAGGGAGCGAGTGATTAGTGATTTGGAAGCAAATATTTAAGGAAGTGATTAGTGGGATATAATAATAAATGATGTAATTCATTTCAAAAAAAATAATAAATGCTGTAATGGATCCAAAAGGTTCAAGCTTTGCATTCTTCTTCTCTTTTTTTTTCCTAAATTTTTAATCAGTGTAATTTATTTTTTTTATATTTTTAGCAATAACTCACTTAAAATTATAAATTATATTTTAAAAATATTTAATTTATTAATTTATTAATAATTTTTGTCCAATAAATATGTTTATCCAACTTATATCGACATGTTAAAAAAAATTTAACTATGTTAAATTTTTTAATTTATATAAAAAATAAAATAAATTTATAATTGTAAAATATAAATAATTTTGAAACACAAAAAAATATGTGTGATCAAACATGTTTAAGTTGGAAAAACCAAAGCCCTCAACCATGATTTTCTTGAGGATAAGATCATAAATCATCATTTGCAAAGCAAAAGCAAAGTATTTTTTTTTTAAATGTTTAATTTTTTAATTTTTTTTCCATGAATCCTTCTTTTGCCTTTCATTATCTGACCTTGCAAGTGGGGAAGTGGGATATAACCTGGAAGTACAAAAAGTGGGAATTTATATTCGTTTTTTAGAAATTAAAGTGGGGATTTAAGTTTTTAATTACCTTTTAAGATAGGCTTACAACAAGAAAAAAACATTTCTAGATTTATTTCAAAACTAGCATAATTATCATGCAGTCCATGGGACTAATTCTAGTTTTTAATATCAATATAAATTTTATTAAGATTAAAAATACATCATTTTGAAGAAAAACTCATATTTTTATCTCACATTAACATTAAATTAATAATTTGAGGATCTTCCTCAATTTTCTTAATCTTTATTATATCTACTATTCTAAAAAATTAATTTAATAGTAAATTTGATAAATTAGTATAATATATGTATAGAATAATGTTAGATTGTGATTAATAAAAAGTATTTTTCAAATTAAAATAATACTAGTAGACTATAATTTAATTGAATTATAAATATAATTTATCATATAAGTTAATAAAAATATAAAATAAATAATAATTAATGTTTCCATAATAATTATTATTTTAAGGTGTTATTTGGTTTACTTGATAGTGAGAGTTGATATTTGTTGCTCATCGAGCAGGAAGATTATATGTATTTTGTAAGATTTAAAAATTAGTTGTGGTGTTTAACTTTTTACAGCAGTTCATATGTAGTAGTTGTCATGGATAGCTAATAATTTATAAATATGAATATTTTCATAAAATTTTATTAGTTATCATTATTAACATGTCAAACCACTATTGAAAGTATAATTTATTTTTAATGTAATTTCTTACATTTTATTAATATTCTTTAATTATGAAAATATTAAAAAAATATATACTAATATATAACAATTCATTACTTTGACTTGTAATAGAAATTAATTAAAAATGAGTTTTAAAATATAAATCGCACTACTGTAAAATTTTTTAAAAATTTATAGATATAAATATTATAATTATTTAATTATTTATATAATTTAAAATAACATTTATTTATTATGAATTATAAAAAATTAATTTTTATATTTAATTCAAAACAATTTATTTGTTATTAGTAATTTTAACAAGAGTAATATAGTTGAAATAGAAAAAAAAAATTAAATAAGTAATCAAAATGATCGGGAAAAACTACAAAATATAGCTTATGAAAATTAGAGTCGTTTTAAACAAAATTATTATCAGCTGCTAATTTTTAAATATTACCAAACACCTATAATTTAGTTATTTTATGATAAATTTCTATCAATTGAACTACACAATTTCTTAATCCCTAACAATTCTAGTTTTCATCGACTTAAAAAAGCAATTCTAGTTTTCATCAGCTCTATTTTTTAGTTTTTTTTTTCTAACTTATTTGAATTTATTTTTTATTTGAACTATAGTACCTTTATTAAAAGTAAGTGGTGATAAATAATTTTTTAAAATTAAATGTGTATAATTATTTTTATATTTATAATAAAATGAATATTATTTTAAATTATAATTAGTAATTGAATTTATTTTTATTTTTTAATTATTTTAATAAAATTTATAATTTAATCTCGTGCATTATATAAATAAAATATAATTAAATTTTAAAATTAATAATATTTTATTAATTATTTAACATATTAATAATAATAACTAATAAAATTTTATTAAATAATTCATATTTATCAACTTGTATCAACTATCTCTATCAATTTTATAAACAAGTCGACCAAATAGCCTTAAAATTACCAAATAGTGCGTTTTATAAAAGCATCACAAATGACAAAATAAATTGAAGCAATAATGAGTTTATTATAATGAGTGGGTATTTACAATTTATTAAAATAATTATGATAAGTTCAAAAAAAATTAATTGACAATACAAACTAATTAAATTTTAACACAAAATAAATTAATCATATGACCCAACTAAAAAAAATTAGGCATTTTACGAAACATAAATATACTTTTTTTTTAACAACTAGGAGGTCAAGAGAAAGGGGATTGAACCTATAATTTTACTTTATAATTTTTATCACTTAAGCCATTAGACTACAAAGGGAGGACTTTTCCTTTTAAAATGTTTCTCTCTGTTATTATTAAAATTTGTATTTATATATTTTTTTATTTTACCCAATAATTATATTTATTTATAAAACACATTACATTCAATCAACAAATAAAAAATGCTATAGCTCAACCACTTACTGAAAATATCTTAAATTTCAAATCTATTTTAAATTTAACTTACTTCTTACTTTTTTTTTGCTTTTTTTCAAAAAAAGCAAAAAAAAAAAAGAAATATGTTAAATTTAAAATAGATTTGAAATTTAAGATATTTTCAGTATTAAGAAATATGTTAAATTTGAAATAGATTTGAAATTTAAGATATTTTCAGTAAGTGGTTGAGCTATAGCATTTTGATTTGTTGAAAATTATTTTTTTTACTTTTAAGTAATAAACTATAATGAATTTTTAATTTAATATGTAACCATATTAATTTTAAAATTACTGTAATTTTTGCCTTGGAACCTTAATTAATTTATTTTAATAAAAAAAAGTCAACCACAACGTCATTAGCTCACGAAATTGACATATATATATATATATATATATATATATATATATATATATTAAATGTTGAGCCCTAAAGTCATTAAGTCAAAAATTTGACAAGTGTCTATCTTCGTATTTGAGTATTCACTTGAACAACTAATATTTCAAACTATTAAAAAATTTATTTTTTTATTAAAAATAAAATATTTTAATAGTTATTTAGTACAATTTTTAAACTAAAACATTATTATACATATTTTAATACTACTTAAATTCTAAAATTATTTATATATTACGTATTTTTTTACCTTAAATCACTCAAAATATTTTTTCTAAACCATTAAAATAATTAAAATAATTACTTAATATTATTTTTTAACTAAAATACTATTATACATACTTCAATATTAATCTAATAATTCTAAAAATAAATCTTATTATAACTTTAAAAAAAATGGCAACAAAAATTAAAGAAAAAAAAATTGATGTGTTTTATTTTATTTTTAATTTATTTAGTTATTATTTCATTTAAATTATTTATATAATCATTTTATTTTACAGTCCGCGTATTGTGAGATCACTACTAGTTTAAATAATGGGCAAATACCTTCTTTCACACCTGAACTTTACCATTTTGATCAATTGCACACCTCAACTTATTTTTTCCTATTGCACATATGAACTATTATTTTTGACCTACTTCACATATAAAAAACCATAGTTGAGCACGTGTTGTGGACGCAATATGACGTGTAATAAAAGAGGTCCAAGAGGACCACGTGGACGTAACTATCAGAAAAAGTTAACAAAATTTTCAACCTTTTGACCAAAGTAAAAAAAAATTAACCTAATTCAATTAAATTAGAATCCCTAAAAACCCTTCCCCAAATACGAATCCCTAATTCAATTAAATCCCTAAAATTTCTCTCAACTCCAATGACTGAAACCTAGCTAAAGAGAATAACTAAAGAATCTAATGAAAAGAGCATTTCCATCAAGCATCATCATTTCAAAAACGTGTTTACAGTTGGAGCATTTAGAAAATATCAACTTTTTAGAAAAGAAAAGCTCTCACTATCTTGCTTATTATTGCTACTGAGTAGCATCTTGAAAAGAATATTCAGGTATGTTTTAAGAAATGGCTATTGAATGATTTACATTGTATTGTGTTTGGTTTTTGGGTTATTTGAGAGCACAACAAGGGTGTTATGACAGATGCTAGTAGTTGGCTTTTGGTTTTATGCAGTAAAGATTATAAAGTATTTGGCTTTTGTGTGTGAATATTTTATATTTGCATGTGGTCCATGATTCTTGTCTTGTTACTATCAAAAGCTTTGCCCTTTTTTTATTTCTTTATTATCTATTGATTTGCATATTTTTTACTGCAAGATGGATGAGAGATATAACCAGGTGAGTTGGCATCATAGGGGGTCATTTGTGAGAGAACCTAGGTTAAAATATGTGGGTGGGGTTGTCACAGTTAAAAACATGGACTGTGATAAGTTAAGTGTATTTGAGCTTTTATGGTATATTAGATATTTTGGGTATACAGAAGCTTCAGGTGTTTATTATAAGCCAACTACCGAGAATAAGTTCATATATACTAAACTCAGATGCTTGTATTCTAGAGGTAGCTAAGAAGTTCAAGGATGGGGCTAAGGTGGATTTATATATTAGTCATGTAATTAGTATGCATGTATTATCAACTGGCCCTAATAATATTGAAGTTGAGGAAATACCAATTGGAGGGGATTCTGAGCCTGGTGAAACAAATGTAGAGGTTGATAGCTTGAGTAACAATGGTATTGATGAAGATAGTAAGGGGAGTCTTGAAGATTTGGAAGATTTTAGTAAGGGTGAAGAAGAGTATGGTACTGATGTTGATGAAGAACTCAGATCAGTTAGAGTGCAAGATAGAAATTTAAGGAGAAATGCCTCAACTAATCCAACTGCTCGTCCTGTTGAGGAAATACACTTAGGGTAGATAAGTGTTGATGCAGGTTATGAACAAGCAGACAAAAATATAAATGAAAGTAGAGTAGGGGGCGATGAACCATTGTATGATAGTGAAGAGCATGAAAGTGATGCAACTGTGTCTGATGATAAAGATGCAGATCAGGCACAAAGAAGACCATCGCAAGTAGCAAGGTATGATCCTACAACAGCTATGCCTGCTTGGGAATTGGGTATGATTTTCGTTAATGTATAGGGTAAGTCAAGTACAATGCCAAGTAGCTAGACCAGTCAATTGCCAACAAGGCAAAACAGTGAAGTTCCAATTCAGCCTACCACTATACCTACTTTATAGAGCACAGTTGAAGTTAGGGTACATTATGCTGACAGAGAGCAAAGTTGTTCACGGGTCTGTTTGAAGTTACTTTTCATAATTAATTTTTTAAGTTTACTAATCATATTCTATTCATATTACACTCACTACATAGAGCAGTCGAAGAGCTGCTGGATCAATGTATACTACAAATGTGAGAATCATTATTGATACCAATTAGATATTGGTAAATATTATGTAAAATATTGCTTATGATATGTTCATGTGTTCTCTTTAAGTTGCATGACTGTGTTAGACATGAAAATTGATATAAGTGCTATGTTAAAAGTGTGTTTAATGATTTGTGCAATTTGGTGTTCTTTGTATATCAGACTATGACAGGCAGAGGGAGGGGTAGAGGTTCAGCACATCATGGTAAAGGGATGAGAAGGGGGAGAGGTTCAGTGCATAGAACACCCATGCAAAGTGATAGTGGACTTAATAAAGATAGTATTGGCTCTAAAAGGTTTGGTGCTTCAACAGAGTCTTCTCGAGCAAAATGACCTAACTTCAGTGGACATAGGGTCTGTGTACTTGACAGTGGGGTGATAGTGGAGAATGTAAGTTGTATATTTACCTTCTTTACTTATCATAATTAGAATATTTTTACAATTTGTCAGAATAAATTCATGTTTTTTTTATTAAATAGTATGGAAGGCCGACTGCTAGAGTTATTAGTACACCTGCAAGCATTAAAAGTTCAACTACTATCATGAGAAACTTAGGATTCAAACCACCAGGTTTGAGGTGGAATGGGAAATCAGCTGTGACAAGTAGGGAACTTCAACAATAAAGAGATAAGAAAAAAATATGGTACAAGGCATTCTTCTCAAGAAGCTGCACAAACTCAAGTTGGATCCCAAATTGATTCTGCAGCGCCTTCTCAAAGTGATTCTTAACGAAATTGATACATTATATGTTCTATTGATTTAACAACTTTTATGATGGATAGGTCTTTTTTTCTTAAGCATTTGGATAATGGTTTTGGAGAAGCAAAATATGTATTAGTCACTTGTTGCTACTTAAGCTGGATATGTCTCTTTTTGCTACTTATTTTGGCTTACAAGCTAATGATGTACAAGTTTAGGAATGACTACAATTATTACAATCTTAAAGTACTATTATGACAACCAATATGTTATAAATCAATTTCAAGTTACTGCCTATGATATTTAGGCTTTTTTTGCCATTGTAACAGTGTGTATGTTGAACTTATTTGAATAATTAAGAAGTGAAAATTCATATAATATAAAGTTTGATGTAATACCAACACTGGTTCAATAATTCCTTCATTGAATGGTTGTTATAATACAAAATTCTGCAAAATTATTACACCAAAAAGCCACTTTTATAGATAGCCAACATACATACACATGACTACTTATAAACACCTGAAAACATAACCTACATTGATAATGCTAATGGAAAACAAGAACCTTCATTCACCACTTTCTTCCTAATATCAATACTAACAAAATCACAATTAACACTAACATGAACTTCCTTTGCATCTTCTTGGCTATGATTGCTCTATCTCTTTCCACTTTAATTTCTCTTATTCCTTTTAGCAAACCCAGAATTACATGCCTTGACTGATTGGCAACAGGAGGGTCCAACCATAAGAAGTAATTACATGCTCCAATTGATTGCAATTTTTTAAGAAAGAACCCCAAAGAGATTTTATTAACACATTTATTGAAATGTACCCAAAATTAAGAAAACCCTAATTACCCAAATATAAGCAGGCAACAACGAAATGGAGTGGACTTACCCTATAATGCCTACACCCAAAGAATCGTCGGCCAGGATTAGTGTTGGTCCAAGACGTTTTTGTGGCTGCCACTTCACCACAGTTGCATATTAGAGCAACGAAATGTGCCTCCTCCATTAAACACAAGTGTTGCTATGCAGAATCAAAAAAGAAAAGAAGAAGATGAAGAATACTTGAGAAAACAATGAATTTAGTAGAATGAAGAGATGTCTAGCAGAAAGATTTCTAAATTGAAACCCTTTTATTTTTCAAAGCTTAGGGAAGATGGGGAGAGTTAATTTTGGGAAGTTGTTGAGAGTTAATGCAACAAACTAGCCACGTCAGATTAATCTTGGCATTCCAACGCGGCTTCAAGAGCTTGATTTCACGCGCTTGTCCACGCTGGCCACTCCCATGTTCAATAGGTCCGAAAAAATTGGAATGAGGCGTGAAGTAGGTCCAAAATAATAGTTCATACGTGTAATAGGAAAAAATAAAAATTGAGGTGTGCAATCGACCAAAATGGTAAAGTTCAGGTGTGAAAGAAGGTATTTGGCCTTTAAATAATAGCAGAGTTTTTTTTAGTGAAACATTGAATTTTGGATTAATACGTTAGCCAAATAAAAATAAGTGTTATAGATTAAACATCATATTATTAGAGGCTCTATAATAATTTATGACATTTTATTACTCTTTAAGTACCATTTATAATTAAATTATAATATCTCATTTTTTTTCTTTGATGATTAAAAAATTGGGATTTTTTTCATAAATAGACCAAAAATTTAAAAATATTATCAAAAGCCACATTCACCAAAAATATTTTCAAAACTAATTTTTCTTTTTTTAAAACTAACTTTCCTAACTTTTTTTTCAAATATGAACCACTTTTCTTTCCTCCTTTAATTTTAGGGTATTGTCTTCTTTTTTCTTTAATGTTTTTTTTATCAACATTTTTTCCTATTGTTTTCTTTTTTCTTTCTCAACTTTTTTTTTACTAAACATTTTTTTTTATTTTTAAGGTACTGTCT
>CATIWM010026206.1:0-18071 GCA_949671775.1 Mallotus repandus | reverse complement strand
CTCTGCAAACTATAAGGTAAAAAGGCTGAACGCATGTGCTTCTTCATCTTTTCCCAGGAAACAATTTTCTCTTTCCCAATCCTGGTTCTTGTCAATTTCAGTTGCTGCCACCATGCCGTAGCCCTACCACGCAGCCTTGTTTCCACCAAGGGCACACATTTATTTTCAGGGACATCCTTGAAATCTAGAATTTCCTCAACCGTAGCAAGCCAATCAAGGAAATCTTTTGGGCGCAGGCTGCCATGGAATTCTGGAATTTCAGTGCGCATACCAGTCTCTCATCGTCTGCGATCATTGTTCGCAGCAGCCCTAGGTCGCCTGTGTGGTACCTCTTCCTCATACCCCTCCTCTTCCTCGTCTACCTCTTCAGCCGCAGGTGGCCTGCGACGATTCTGGTTACCCAGAATTGTGGCCATCCGATCTGTCAACTGCTCGACTACTCGGTCCATTCATTCGTTAATCATCTCCTGAAGCCGTAGCTCCATGTCCCTCTCATACACCTCCTGCACACGCTGGTTTCTCCTAAGTGGCATGATCTCTGGATCGATGCTCTGATACCACCTGATGTAGCGGAAGGTAGATAATTGCAAAAATCATTGATTCTAAGGAATACCGATTCGCAACCTTCAAACCCCTATTAATTCTATCGAATTCTAGGGAATTTGGGAAAAACAAAGTCTATAATTTTATTAGAAATCAAAAAGCCGTCCAAAACAAGGTGAAAAATAAGCTTAAATACCAAAAGTAAACCCTAAATAAACTCCTAATAAAAATAGGTAATAATTACTAAAATAGAAAAACAGCAATTCGAAGGCCCAAACATGCCCATTTCCACCCAAATTAGCCACCGAAATCACTAAAATCCGACACTCGGAACTTCACTTTAATTACGAAACTACCACTGCCGAACTTTGTCCAATTTGTCTAAGAACTCCAAAGCTTGCTCTTGGACCACATCATTAACTCTCACACATACCCAAAAACTCAAGCACACCAGAAAAAATTTTCCATAAATTTTCTACTAGTATACCTAATAGCTTTCAATGGTACATCAAATACAAGTGGTGATTGACACACTTAACAAAAGAAGCAAAGAGCTCAATTTATAACCAACTCCTTCCCTCCTTCCTTTTCTTCTTTTCAATGTGGGATAACCATCTTTTAATTTTTTTTTTTTATCATATTTCATCAGGTCTAGCAAGGAGAATAGGATTTGAATCTTGCAACATATATTGCAGATGTTTTCATATTAACAAGTAACAACTTAATGAATGCTTTATTGATCACTTCAAAGATCTTTACCTGGCTTTGTTTACGAAGTGAGGCCAAATGCAACACGGTATTACCATCTCTATCAGCCAACTTCAGCATAGCCTGGGCCTAGGGTCCTTCAAGCAGAGACGAGAACAATGCAACTGATACTTCTACAGCGAGGTGAAAAGCTGTCTCTCCATTGACAGTCACCTGCAACGCAGACTCGGGGCAAGCATCAAGCAGTTCTTGCACAATTTCAACATTACCGTTAAGAACTGCAAGATGAAGAGGAGTCCTTCCATCCTTGTCCTTCTTCATGCATAGCTCTCTGATGAGAGAATGTAGTCTTCCAAAATGCAGCAGCAATCTCACCATCTCTAAATGGCCAAGGGAGGAGGCCAAGTGTAAAGCGCTACAACCATCAGGATTAAGTAGCTTAAGAAACCAAGGATACCTGGTTAAAAATAGCCCTGAAAACTCCACATGGTTCAACAGGCATGCTATATGCAAAGCTGTCCACTCTTTTTTTTCTTCCTCCTGCAAGGGAACAATATTTTCATTTAGGAATTCCAAACTGCCAGAACGTGCTGCATCAAAAAGCTGAGCCACCATATTCTAGAGATTATCAAATTTTCAGTGCTACAATCTAATGCAATTGTGAATCAAAATCTGTAAACCACTATTATATGCAGTTTAAAAAGAACTTCCAAAGTTTTTATTAATTAATTAGATATTTTCTTGTTTGAATATATATATATATATATATATAGAGAGAGAGAGAGAGAGAGAGAGTTTAAAATTTATAATAATTTTATCAACTCGTTAATTGGACTTTAGTTCATCTTCTCAAAAATAATTTTAATGTATTTTTAAAAAAAATATAATTTGGTGTGCATTTTTCATTTTATTTTAGAAAATTATATCTGCACATCGGATTAAAATAACTCGATCACTAAGTTTAACTCACTTTATATATATATATATATATATATATGAAAAAAAAATGATTATTCTAACAATTTGATATATATCAAGATATGAAAAAAAAAAACAGCAACAATTATATCTACCACTATAGATGCCTCAAAAAATCTTATTTTTCCTTTCAATAAAATTTATTTTACGGCAAACTTTTCAAATCTAACCAAATAGGATTCCAACAATAACAATTCATGTTACAAACTCTAACATAAATTGAACCCCATAAGAGAATGATGTTTAACTATGACAGTTACTTCACAACCCACATAGGATTAATCTGGAATTGTAATCTGTCTTATCTGGGATTCATATCTTGATTTATTCGGGGCCACAAATCGCTCCTATTTTGTCTTACTTTCATTTTTTTTTTTCAATGCATATGGGTCCTAAAGCCTACTCTAACCGGCTTAATTCTACTCATTATTTTTTATCTTAGCATTGTCGTTCTTTTTTTTTTTTTTTTGAAATATGTCCTCCTCTTGTTAGCAACCAGTAATATATTGTTGACACCATATTTTTATTTATACGTTAGGCACCAGCTAAGCTAAAGAATCTATATATATACACATACATACTACTAGCATTATACTAATTTAGGAACAATAACATCATATATATCTCAATGAATTTGCTCATTTAATTACTAGTTTTTGTGTGATCAAACACATCATATCAGGAGGATACTCACATGCACCTAATGATCTAGTATATGGAGTTGATATGAAGTTGATTAGATGGTGTGGCATTCTTCAGGTTTCCACTAAACCTTGAATTAAAATAACATATCTCACACTCGTATGAAGTTCATTCTGGGGGTTTCGGACACCGTTTTTATTCCTGGAATGGATAGAAATGAGTTCAATGCTGGTGTATGTGAGGGCTGCACAAGGTATCTTTGAAGGATTTATCAATGGATGGTATTACAAGACAACGCACTCGTAATATAAATTTATATTCTGATGGTGAATTTTTGCCACTTTTGGACAACCCTAGATTATTCAATGCAACGTACAAGATATAAAATTCTGTATTTTCCAGGTTTATTGGATTCAAGAACATGTGTTTAACAGAATTTGGCATTGAGAGAGGCCAGGAGCCCTTTTATATGTGATATTTCCCCAAATCACTTTCTGGGCCGTAGTTTCAGGAATCTTGCACAGATTGGGCATATACTGGAAGCTTTGAGAAGTGAAAATTTGCTAGCTTGCATATGGACTAAGGCAATTTGCCTCACCTGTATAACATACGTACAATATTAGAATATTTAAGATTTACTTTCTAGATGTGTTACAGCATAAACGAAAGGCAAATCTAACCAGGGACTTGGCCCTGGTGGTAAGGGGCCGTCTAGCATGTGTGAAGCCTCGAAGTGGAGACTCAAGGCCTCACACCTACATTAAGGAGATTTAATCCTCTATGATACCAAGTTCTGGTCCAATGGTCCCACCGGTCGGTTCCACCCCACCAAATATAAGTGCGGTGACTTGGCCGTGGTAAATTATATAGATATACTGACGTTAACAATTTGCGGTCATGACCCGTGAAAGCAACTAACAAGCGTAAAAATACACCGAGGAGCGAGGATATCCAAGTTTTTCACTAATTTCTATTATAATATTTAATTTTTATTTGATCATTTAGTATTTTCTAACTTTTAATTTTGGTTTCTCAAAAATATTTAAAATCATTTTCTAGTTGATGATTATAATATAGAGCCTACGAGAAATCATGCATCGTAATTTTTTTTTAAAATTTTCACCCAACAGGACACATGACACCACATGAATTGTTTGGTTGTCAAGAAAATTTACAAAAATAATAAGAAAATAAATAAATTTAATTTTTAAAATTTTTTAAATAATATAATCAGGACTCATGTGGTGTCACATATCCTACCAAGTGGAAATTAAAAAAAAAATTACCATGTATAACTCCGAGTGATTTTCATGTCACCATTGCTAGGGCTTTCTACCCATTTAGGGTGAAAAGAAATTTTATTTTCTTATAAAGAATTTCCAACTTTGGGGTAAAAAAATAATTCAAAAATAAAAAAAGGGAATAAAACTATTTTGCCACTTAATGTGGTGGAAATATTAGACGACAACCCATTTCCGCCAACTTGACTGGCACAGTAATAATAAAATAAAAAAATTAAAAATGGTCGCAAGTCCACCAGTTTAAAAAACCAAATAGTCAGAAGTCTGCCAGTTAGTTAAAAAAAAAAGCTATTTACAGTTGTTGTTCATGCTCACGGGCTGTCTGCATGGCCCGTGAGTGTCTGTAAAATTCACAAAAGTCCGCCAGTCTTCACTTGATTTTTTTTTTAAAAAAGTGTATCTCAGCCTAGACTGACTAGCCTACACGAAGACTTGACACGCCATAGGTCCTTGAACTAAGCTAAAATTGATGATGTCCGCCAGTTAAACTGGCGAGCATTGTCAAAAATAAAACAGAATCTCTGATATTGATTGACATATGAATGACTATTATTTTCAAACTTCAATAATTGCATGGCTCGGTTGCTAATGTAATTGCTCTTTATATTCAGCAGCTACCACCTCTCATACTTATCATACATAACTTCCTGTTTTTCTTCTTCTTGATCTTCTTCGTTTTATTTCTCTGCTTCTCATTTCATTCTCCTTTTTATTTTTATTTTCTGTGTATATTTTTCTTCTTTTCATATTAGTGTGGTGTTATTCCCTGAGAAAATATTCAACAACGTATATATTATAAGGTATGTTTTTAGGTTTTTCTAATATTTATTGTCATATTTAATGTTAGTGTAAATATAAATTTTGTATATTACATTAGTTAAATAGTAGTTAATACATAATGTATTGTTGTATATTGTTGTCAAAAATAAAATTATAATGTAAGTTGATAAATATAATTGTAGTTAAATTAAAAATATATATATTGAACTTTAAGTTATATGTTAATAAAAATTTATATATTTTGTTAGAATATTTTAAAATATAAAGATAATATGATCTTAAAAAATATTTAATAGTTATGGAAATTAAGGATTTAAATGTTATTGTAATTTATTTATTGAGTTGTTAGTTGTAAATTTTTTTAATTTGTTAGAAATGACATTTTTTTAAATTTAAAAAAAAAGTATTATAAGGTATGTTTTTAGGTTTTTTCTAATATTTAGTGTCATATTTAATGTTAGTGTAAATATCAATTTTGTATATTACATTAGTTAAATAGTAATTAATACATAATAATTAATACATAATTTATAGTTGTATATTGTTGTTAAAAATAAAATTATAATGTAAGTTGATATATATAATTTTAGTTAAATTAAAGAAAATATGTAATAAACTTTAATTTATATGTTAATAAAAATTTGTGTATTATGTTAGAATATTTTAAAATATAAAGATAATCTGATCTTAAAAAATATACAATAGTTCTGGAAATTAAGTATTTAAATGTTATTATAATTTATTTATTGAGTTGTTTGTTGTAAATTTTTTTAATTTGTTAGAAATGATATTTTTTAATTTAAAAAATTTATATATTATAAGGTTGATTGGTATATATGTTTAAATTGTTTTATTAATTTGATTTTATATTATTATGTTATTACAGATTATCTGTAGGGTATTGTCAATATAAAGTGATTATTTTCTGTTTATGAGGTATGTTTTTGATAAATATTGATTAAATTTTAGAAATTCTTATTAATTTAAGTTGATGATTGTTATTAAAATGTTATATAATTTTTTTTATATTTATTGTAAAATAAAATCAATAACATTATTTTGTTATAATAAATATAATTACATTTCTAGATGTAAAAAAATATGAAATAGATCATGAAACTATTTAACATTATTTTAGAATTTGCATTAATAAATATAAAATTATTTTTGAATTTCCACGTTAAATGTTTATTATGAAAATAATAGATTAATTGACATTAATTTTAGATTAATTTATTTTGCTTAAAGTGTTTTCTATATTTTGAGGGTGAGTGAATTTATTAATTTTATTGGATGTAAATTATTAGATTTGCATGTGAAAGGTTTATTACGAATATAATGGAATCATAATAATTTTAAGATTTATTGACATGACTTTTTTTTTTAAAATTGACACTTAAAATGTATTAATTAACACCAATTATTTAGATTATTTGACAGAAAAATATATTGTGACTAAAGTGTGTTCTCTATTTTGATGGTTAATAACTTTATTAATTTTTCTTGCTTTTTAATAATTGGATTTGCATGTTAGATTTTTATTATAAAAATAATAAATTAATTGACACGAATTTTTAGATTAATTAAAAATAATAGAAATGAATTTCGATGTGACGATAACTTTACTTAGTTAGTTGTTAGTTGTGAACAAATTTTTTATTCTTAGATATGAACTATTTTTGTGAACATATAAAATGTGTAAATTGTTTAATGAATTATTAATTGTTTAGATTTTTTAAATATTTTTTTTTTCAATTTGTTGTGATTCTACATATTATTTGGGAGGGAAAATCGTAGTCGCTTGGATTTCTAATTTAGCGTCAAAGAGGTATTTTTTTTAAAAATAGTGAATAATAATAATATTTTATTAAATTATTTGTTACATGTGATTTAAACATTGCTGAATATGATACATTTAGTTGGAATTGTGATAATTTATATTTGTAATTAAGATAATATATCTTTTAATAAATAATTTGAAATTGTAATAATTGTTATATGAAATAGGGGAACATGACGACAACACGATCTCTAATGATTTATTAGGGTGGTCAAATGATTCAAACTAAGTATGGCCCGACTGTTACTAATGCGTATTCACGATTGGTCAATTTTAGTGAGGATTTTGATTTTGAGGGATTACAACATAAAATTACATAAGTACTTGGAATACCTAGTGTTGTGATGATTAATAAAATATTGTTTAGACATCCAATTATAGGATATGGTAGACAAATGGTTTTTGGTTTTATGGAAATTCGAGGTACATATAATGTTAGACAAATGTTTGAAATGGATAGACAATTTTCTGGTTAGGTCACAATTGAACTGTATGTTGAAATTAGCGATGGTGGAATGAGGTATGTACATTCTAATGAAGTTAGAACCTCAAACTCTAATCGTAATGAACTTGAAAATAAGGAGGAGGAGGAGGATGCATGTGTTGATGAGGAGGAAGATAACGAACTTGATGATGATGACGAGGAGTTGTGTGATTCTGATAATACTGATGAGGATGATGAAAAGGATTTTTTTTTATGAAGATGATGGTTATGATGGTGATGACAACAATGATGATGATGTTTATGATGATAATAATAATGATGATGTGATGGTTAGATTAGTTGAAGGCTTGAATAGAGATATGACACCATATCTGTCAAATGTATGTTCACAGTTTGAATGTGTTAATATTGAGGAAATGCAGGTGAACCGGAATCCCTCAAATGCTAATAACATTTTTTGGGAGCCATCAAAAGAATTTGCAAAGGTTATGTTGTTTAACTTGAGAGAATCAGTTAAAAGAGCTTGCAAACTATATTCAATGCAAGTTGGGTGATAATTTCAAAGTTGTGAAATGAAGAGGAATACAATTACACTAGTTTGCAAGGTCAACTGCAATTGGAGAGTACAAGCAACTGATAAGAAGGCAAGTGGTTTATGGCAAATTACTAGATATGATGAGCCCCACACTTACAGTGCTCTTGGACAAAGTCAAGACAATCACAATTTTGACTTTAAATTTATTTTTGGTTATGTTTAGGCAATGTTACAAAAGCAGCCTAACATTAAGATCAAAACATTACTTACAGGGTTGAAGGGGCGATTTGGTATTACACCTACATATAAGAAAGTTTGGCATGCAAAATAGAAAGCAATAGCAAATTTGTGGGGTGATTGGGATGAGTCATATCAATTGTTGTGTCACTTTATGCATGCTGCTATGTCTGCTAATCCTCATTCTTTCTGGCACCATGAAGGGGAGGCATATTTAATCAATCATTGTCTTATTCAAGGTGTAAGACAATTTAAGTAGATGTTCATTGCATATAAGCCATGTATTGATGGGTTTAAATATTGCAAACCTGTCTTGTATGTGGATGGCACATTTTTGTATGGGAAGTATATAAGTGTTCTGTTGACCGCAAAAGCAGTTGATGAAAACAATATTATATTATCTGTTGCATTTGCTTTAGTGGAAAAAGAAAATAAAGATAATTGGGAGTATTTTATGTCAATGTTACGAATTAGTATTTGTAATGGGAGAGACGATATTTGTGTAATTTTTTATCGTCATGTCGGCATTAAGCATGTGATGAAGCAACCAACATGGCATGCGCATCCACATTAATATTGTCTACGCCATATGGTTAGCAATTACAATACGAAGTTCAAGAATTAATGCACTAATGAAGAATATCATTGAGAAAGCTGGTACATAAAATAAGAAAACCCTCATCCATTTATTGATTGTTGACACATGTTAAATGTTAAAACTAATCATTTGTTTTACCTAGGTCGGGAGAATAAAAAATGTAAATTCAACAAACGGATGTCAAAAGTTGAGGCAATGCATAAGGAGTCAAAGTAGTGGATTGACAAAATCCCAAAGGAAAAATAAACTTTATCATATGATGATAGTCATCAACATGGTGTCATGACAACTAACTATGCAGAATCTGTAAATGCCATATTAAAGAGCATAAGATCGATGCCTATAACAACCATGATGCAATAAACTTTTCTAAAATTTGTTGATATATTTGATAAACATCGTGCAGAATATAAAAGATCGATGAATGAAGGGTATTTGTTGACACTTAAATGTATAGAGATTATCAAAAATTGGATTAATAAGGCGAATGGCCATACCGTGAAAAGATATGATCAGCGGAATATGGTTTTTGAAATAACAACTGGTTTCAACCGTTCCTTTAGAAAAGGTAGACACAAACAAGTCATCATCTTTTGAATAGACGATGTCCATGTGGTAAATTTCAACAAACTAAAATTCCATGTTCTCATGCAATTATTGGATGTTTGTTGTATGGCATTGAATACCAACAATATATTGCTTCTTTCCACTCGGTGAGCCAAAATTAGCTGTTAGTCTAGTTGTTTTGTACCTTTGGGTCATCCTGATTATTGGCCAAAGTCATCAGCATTGCCATTTGTACCAAATCAGGATTGGAAGAGAAAAAAAAGAAGAGCGAAATCATCACATATCCGGAATGAAATGGACCAATGAACTTCTTAAGGCACTACAAAGAATTTTTGTAGGAAATGTGGTTTACTGGGCCATAACTCAAGGACTTGTGGATTGAATTAATTGGTTTTTGTTAAATTTTTCTAATATTTACTTTGTTATCATGCATTAATGTCTATGTAAGACAATTAATTTTGGTTATTATGCTCTTTACTTTATTAATGTGTATTAATCAATTTTATTTAAATTTTGTTTAATCAGGAATGAATAAAAGGAAAAAAGAAAAACAAGTTGCATCTACTTCACTTCAAGGATGTGGTATAAATAAAATAAAAATCATTGATAAATTTGAATACTCTAATGGTGTCATATGGTATGGTAATAAAAGGTTGTTCCAAAATCGTCCAACTTATTCAGCCTTTGAAAAAGGAAATGCAAATCATATATTTTTGGGATATCACACAAATGATTTAGATGATCTTGGAGATTCATCTAATACGATTGTAAGGGTAGCTCCAGAAATGGATCACTTATGGGAAATAAGATGTGAATTCGAAGCTTATTGTGGTTATTATAAGTTACCAATGCCAAAAGCTATTTCAGCTACTTTACCTAGACAAAGTAAAGCAGAAATCGAAGTTGTAATGACCCAATTAAAAAGGGAGATTGATATAATGAGTAAACACTTAGACATTTATCATAAGGATAATGAAAAATTAAGGCAACATTGTGAGTCTGAACTAGAATGTAGTTTGCTACATATAGATACTAATGGCATAGAAGATTATAGTGATAATGATTCAGATTTTGTAAAATATATTCCTTTTTGTTTACCAAAGTTTTGTTAATGTCTAGTAAAAAATTATAGTTATTAAATTATATATCATGAAATATTCATTTACTCCTATTTATTGAAGTTGAATTTTGTACGAACAATGTCTAAACATTATATTGCATGAGATATTTTCAGGGCAACCGGACGTCATTGGGCTCTAGATGATGATTTTTTATATCCATTAGATCTAGCTCAACATGATAGTCACAATGTTTTTGTTAAAATTTCTAAAGAATGGAATTATCGTGTACAAGAATCTGAAGCATTGCGTGAAGAAGCCATAGAACTGAAAATTCGTGTTCCAAAACGGCGGGCAATACAAATGACACAAAGCAATATCAATGAAATACGCAATGCATTATATCAAATTGAAGAGAATAATCACATAAAAATATGATTGAGCAGATATTTCTTTTGTCAATGTGCATAAGAGTTATTTGAAGATGGTGATTAACGATAAGCTTGCCTTTATAATTCAATAGCGCATTCACATGAATGCACTTCCGATATTGAAATATCAAATGATGAAACATAATATTAAAAAAAGTACATTGAATGTAAAAATTTTATAACAAACATCACTACTCTTCATCTGACATTTCATAGTCAGAAAATATACATTGAATTATTTAAAACATTTCTTACCTCTGACTCATTAAGTGATCTACACATTGCAACAACTTGATCTTTAGCAAGTTTCAACATATAATATCTTGATCTTTTGATGAACATTCAATTATTCTCATCTCGAATTATTTTAATAGCAACCTTGTATTGTAATCAATTTCATTGTTCTATTAATAATGACAAGTGTCGCACAATAGGAGATCCTAATTCACGTAGTTGAAAAACTAAATTATCAGATTCTTAAACTCATAAAACCCACTCACATCTTAGGCCAACATAATATTCTTTAGGATCTAAAAATTTTATTTGTCGATAATCATCTTTATATTCTAGTAGTAGCAACAGCTTGCCTCTACCATTTCTTAAAACACCAGCCATATGTAGTTTTCATTTAGAACAAGAATTTTGGTGAGGTTGATTTCCTAATAATGCATGGCCAATGTATTATTTATATTAACATTTACCAAAATGCCATGCTACAATTGTTGTTCACATGATAACGTATTGTCTTGTCAAATAATGTAATGTGATTTATGTTCTACTGTAAACAATTTATTACTCTTGCTCATGTGATTGTCTAGTCATGTCGCTTTACTTTGCATTACCTTACTACATTGGCATTATTATCCTTTTCTACTGTAATAATAATAATTATTATTATTTTGTATATTGACATTTTCTTGTGTCTGATTTGTTTTGGTAGATATACATATATAAAAAAATGGAGCATAACGCTGAACTACGTGACTACATTAAGCCTGGCCCCTACGATAATTCATTATTATATCTACAGCGAGAGTATAAATCAGAGGCTATCTGGCATGATAAGGTACGAATTTATTATAATTTTTGATTTAATGTACGTCTATTCAACATTTAAAATATATTCCATTTTTCATATGAAATATTTTTTTTATTGATTTTTCAGATTGATGATCCGATAATAACATGTCAACATAGCACTCTAATGAAGAACTTTTATGATAATATGACTTCTAAAATGGATGGTCTATTACAGGACTTTGGGTTTCTTGGTCTTTTTCGAGTATGGATATCTTATTATGATTAGCACGTTATTACTGCACTTATTGAGCGTTGGAGACTAAAGACACATACATTTCATTTTCCTAATGGAGAGATGACTATAACGCTTTAGGATGTTGGTATATTGACTGGATTGCCAATTGAGGGGCGTTCGATTATTGCTAGAGTCATACGTGATTACATCGCATGTGCAAAGCACTTTTAGGGATTGCTCCACCCCCCAGGATATCTGTTGTTCGATGAGAAAGAGTTCATGGTTCTAGACACACTTCTCAGCTCTACCGAAAGTTGTTAACCATATGACTTTGCACAGGCATAAGCATGCGTACATCTTGTAGCTCTATTCTTGTTTATTGTTCCCAACCATTAGTGCAGGAAAAGTCAGTTTGCATTTTCTGCACTATTTAAAAAATATTGACACTATCGGTCAATACAGCTGAGGATCTGCATGTTTGGATTTTTTATATAAAGAGTTATGTAAAGCGTCCAAATTGCCACCTGTTGCACAAATTGGAGGCCCGCTATTTCTCCTACAATTATGGGCATAGGAGCGATTTCCTTTTCTCTCTCCGACGCTACAGGATAGTGTAATTCCATCAGATGCACATTTAGGGCAAAGGTACAAAATTTTTTTATTATGTTTTATGAATTAAAATTTTAAATTTATAACATATGTAACTAACTTCATAATGAAATTATTTCAGATAGAGTAGATCCTGGACAAATACGTCTATTTTGATGCATGTCATCACTGACATTCACCTCAGACTTGATAATGCACAGGAGGATGAGGTACAATTTACCATGAAAAAGTAAAAATTGTAAGAAATATAAAATTTTGTAACATAATACAAAAATTTTATTATTTGCATATTATCTGGGAGCCAGATAACAATGAAGTTATACAACTTCTTCTAGCTTGTTGTTTACAGGGCCACGACATTTAGAGATTAGTAGTGCCACTCATTTGTATTCATATTATTGAATGGCATTATCCTAACAGGGTACTACGCCAATTTAGTTGCTCAGCCCATTCCTGATGCACTATACCAGCTTGATGCTTTGCATGCTATTGACTTGCATGACCAAGATGCCGATTGGATAGTTAAACATGCAAGATGGGTGGATCTTTAGGCTCGTCGTGTGCATTGTGTAGTAGGAGGCATAACTTCACATCGAGCCAGACATTATCATTCCCAGTACTTGGAGTGGTGCCGATCTGTGACATTCAGATGGATCTCACCTACGATTGCTCGCTTAGGAGTAATTGTATGTACATATTGATTATCAGTGTCTAATAGTATTAAATTATTTATTACTTTTGCATAATAATATTTTTTTTAATTTTTGAACATGCAGGCTGATGCTTTTGAGCATATATCTTTGACTCAAGATGTCACGCAGTCTACTTGACTAGCCAACAGTGCACAATTTGCACTTAATGATGTTAGACGCTGAGTTACTGATAATATGTTGTTGTTGGGTTTTTGTGATCCAAACGCAATAGAAATTAAAATTTTAACCACGAAAACCCTAAATTCGGATCCATATAATTCGAATTAGATCAATTAAGAAGGTTTCCAATATCTTACCAAGACGATTCAAGGCTAGAATGTTGGAAGGAAGAGAGGGGGTTCACTCTAGTGACACACTACCTCGAGCTTTGCGTGTAGGTCTCATCGGATTTAGACGCCGCCAATTAAGCCATGCCTCTCTACCAGTATCTACACGAACAAGGTTGCCAAAGCAAGTTGGTGTGCTAGCACCTCAAAGTCTCACTTTTGATTTTCTCTTTACGTGTGTTTTTCTTTCTACAGAAGAAGTAGGAGAAGAAGGAGGAGAATGAGGCTTAACCTAAACCCTAGAAAATGAGATATATATATAGCCATCCTTTCTAGGGTTTCATATATCTCCACTTACTAAAAACAGTTTTGGTAAGTTTAAACTTCTTTTTCTACTTTAATTCTAATTCCAAAATTAGAATTATCTCCTAATTTATTTAGATAACTCTTACCTTAAATAAATTAGGAAATAAATAAATAAATATTAATACAAATATATATATATATATATATATATATATTTACTTATTTATTTAAATTTACATAGAGATAAATCTTGGCCCAACTAACCCAAGTCTACTTTGGGCTTGTTCAAAGTGTGCGACCCTGTAAGTTCATACAATGTTGGTAGTGGGCCTAAAATTTTCATTTTAGTCCACAAGTCATAATTAGTCTCTAGCAAGACATTATGACTACCTAAGTTGTGTAAAGGTCGATAATCCGACATAACCTAATTCATAGCGTGTATTATAGTCCTTTTGTCATGTGATATCTTGATTGAACATAAGGCATGGATTATGTCATCCTTATATTGTTCAATCGTATTGTTTCTCGATCCTAAGTAGACTGATAGTGATAACTCTTTATCATTCTAGCATGGCCATGCATTTCTCTTCAGTCTAACTCATTGAGGGGCCTAACATATATCTTCTCAAAATAACTGAGGGACAAATTCCATTTTAACCACTCACATCCCTTACACAACTCATTTTATATCCAATCACAACTTTTTTTACCATCCGATTAAAGTATGGTGTATGGATATGTCAAAATACAAAACTTATTATGCAGGAAACCATGGTGATCTCAGGTCAAAGGACTAAAATAGTACTACTGTGATGAGAATTACCTATGACAATAATCCATGCAGTATTCTCATAGTGAGTTTGACTTAATATCTAATACACATGATTAGTAAAACATAATCATCAGTTAACCTCATGCCAGTCTTTATTCATTATTGTTCCCACAACAATAATTGACTAGGGATATTTAAATTAGAATTCAAGTATCACCTAAGAGTTTTACTATCAAGTCACATACTTAATGATCTTAGTAGAATAAACTAATCAAGGATAATACTAGAATTAGCCAGCATCAAAAGTGAGCAATGAAAGGGTTGCAGCTAAACGCGAGCAGTTATGGACTGCAGCATCAAAGGTAGAGAACTTGCCAGCAATTATAGATTACAGCAATACAAAGCTTACATCATGGGACGATGAAAACAACGTTACATGATTCAGTGTTATAGGCCAACGCTCTGTAACACGTCAGATAAGTATCCTAACTCCTTACCCTTGAAATTGTGTGCTTATTTGCTTTGCCGCAATTCGTTAAGCAAACAGCGGTAAAGGGGGGTAACTGTAAGCACCCAATTTCAGGATGACTGGAGTATGGGTGCGAAAGAGGACTCGGATGATGAAAATTTATTGCAAATAGGTCTCTAGTATTTGAATTTCGGATCCCAAGGCTTGATTGCATTTTTTATAGACTAAATTGAGAAGTCTCTTTTTCTTCAGGGGTCTTTTTATAATTAAATGTTATAAAAATTGGAAGAGTGGATTTTCGATCAGAAATCCAGAATTCCGATCGGAAATCCAAATTTTTGGTCAAAAATCCAGAATTCCGGTCGGAAATATAGAATTCTGGTCGGAATTATACTATTCCGATGCATGAATATTTGATTTTTTTGTAATTTTTGTTTATTTTTCTTAAATTTGATTGGTTGAAAATTTAAATTAAAGTGAGATAATGTTTTAAATTATCTTATTTTTTAGATAAATTTATTTATTATTTATCTCGTGATTATCAATTACAGAAGGAGTTTTGTTATTTAGTTTTACTAAATCACGTTATTAGGGAGGTGATATGATAAAAACCTAGAGATACAGAAGAAAAAAAAAGAAAAAAAAAAGAGGTGACGGAAAAGGGGTAGAGGTTTTCTTTCCTGAAGAAAATTTTTTCCGTAAGGCTTTTTTCTAGAAAAACAAAAAGAAATAAAAAACATTTCTTTTCTCTATGAGATTTAAGACTTTTCTTTTAGGAAAAGAAATCAAAGCCTGGAACTGAGAAAATCAATACTGCAGATCTATTCAAACGATGAATCAAACAAAGCTTCTAAGGAGCTAATCAATATTGCATTTATGCGTTTGATCCTTTTCTTTTACTTTATTTATTTTTATTTTTTATTATTTATTTTTTTTATGTTTATTCTAATCAGTTTTTGATTTTTTTTTTGTTTCTTTGATTATGGTGGTGGAAACATTTTATACCAAGGAGATGAGATTGAATGGATTAAATCCATGAAGGTCCATGGAATGCTATGGATTAATCCCTGTTAAAATAACGTAGTTTCAGGTTTATTTTATTTTCTGTGTTTTAGTGGTAATTGCGTTGTGTATTTATTTTTTATTTTTGGGCATGTAATTATTATTGTATGTAGGGATTGTAATAGCCCCAGTGGAGGAAAAATAGTGAATTTTTAATTTTTTGTATTTTAATTGGTTAGTAAATTAGGGTTTCATTTGGTAAATTCAATTAAAATTAATGGTGGCTTTAGATTAATTTTAGGTTATATATAATTAAAATTAGGGTTAGAAAAATCATATAATGTTTGTTTTTTATCTATTATTTTTTTGCTATTTTTATATGGGCTTGTTTTTTTATTTTTATTTGTTAAGGGCCCCAAGCCCACGTGTACGTCTAACTCACTAATAAAATAGGTTTTAAAAATCAAATTTAGGTTTAATTAACTTTAAAATTAATTTAGGCCCATTTAGGTTAATTTAGATTTTAGGCCCATTTTTAGTTAATTAAAATTAACTTGGACTTAGCTCAGCCCATTAATAAATCCTTCTGCATAATTCGTAGACTTAGAATCATTTCATTTAATTAAAATCGATTAGAATTAAGCCCACTAATTAATTTCTTTCTCTTTTAAAATTTAATAGACTTAGGCCTATTTCCTTTAGAATTAAAATAAATAGATTTAGGCTCACTAATCATCAAAATATAGGCTCACCTCTGGTTTCATTTCACTTGTAAATAAAATATGTAGATTTAGCTAACTTAAATGTAAAATCAAATGTAGTTTAGATTTAGGGATATTACGACTTGAATGCATTTTTTATATGCTTTTTCATGGATTAGTTGCCTTAGGGTTAGATGAATGTTCAATTAGGGTTTAATGAAATTGTATGTAATTAGGGAATAAGATAGTAATTCATAAAATAATTCTAAATGAACACAAGACTAAAAGAAGTTGGTATTCCGTATCCAAAACTCCTAGTTGTGGTGCTAGCTTGTATTAGAGAATCGAGTTACCACCACTTTTGATTTGTCCCAGTTATTACCCTGGGTGGCGACTCCTCATCTCCAAGCCATGTTTTTATGACGGTGGTTAGTGTGTTCCCTAGAGCCCTGAGCTCAAATAGTATCGCAGTTGCAATAAACTTGAGTGCGCGCTAAACCCCGCCGTCTACATTACTGCTTCCTCTTCATCCTCTTTCCCTCTCGCCAATCAGTTTTGCTATTCTTATCCATCTGGTCTATCTTCATCGTCTTTCATTTTATCCCCTCATTTTTCATTTTTTTATCCACCCGATCCTTCTTCATCCTCTTTCATTCCTTTCCATCATTTTCCATTTTCTCATCCACCCGGACCTTCTTCCTCAACATTTCCACCTAAGCTAACTCATCCTAACCAGTTTCCATTTTCTTGTCATTCTGACTCCTTTCCCTCGCCTCATCAGATGATGTCGACTCCTGATCCCATAACAAATTTCCTTTCTCGGTTTACCACTCCAATTCATGTATCGCCGGCACAACCATTTTTATTTTATACACCTACAGTACCACCACCCTTACAGTTTACACCCCTTATATAACCAGATTTGTTTGCGCCTTGCGACTCCATGCCTGCTGACGATGACGATGACGATGATGACAACGAGGACAACAATGATGATAATGAAGATGATGATGATGAAGATGATGACGTCGACGCTTCTATTGTAGGTAACTCCCGTTCTTCACAGTTTATTGGCATGAGCTCCGGTCAAAGAGCACAGCGATGTAACTTGGGTTTACAGTCCATAGTGCGAAAAAAGAAGCCTTGTTCTTAATTTATTTTAGTTTATTTTCAATTTTATTTTTGCATGTTATTTATTTATCATTAAACAATCACTCATCAAACATATTACTATGTTCTTATTATCATTACTGTTGTACTATTATTTATTATTATTATTTAATGCCATCTTCATTAATTATAAATTGCTTAACTT
>CATIWM010026204.1:0-26915 GCA_949671775.1 Mallotus repandus | reverse complement strand
TTCTAGACCTTCACTTTTACTTGGTAATTCAGCTCTTTTTTTTTATTATTATATAGAGGCAAATGATGATAATGAAGAAGAAGGAGAAGGAAGATAAGGAAAATCTTCCTTCCTTCTCCCCTTTAAAGCCACGTCTAACCTCCTTTTTTTTAATAATAATAATAGTCATAACAACAACAAAACCAATTTAAACCCTTTTATTTTTGCCATTAACCAATTTAAACCCTTAACTTTCTAATCTTGTTTAACTTAATATCACACGTATTACATGTATTTCTCATGACTATATGATATGCATGTTATGCAAATAAATGAAAATTAATTATGTGGGCATTATAGTAATTAAATCCCCGACCCACCCGAACTTCCAGATAAAATATATATATATATTATTAAGTATATTATATATATTAAGTTATATAAATGAAACGGCAAACATGGATGTCGTTTCATCTAATAAAACCTAACCCTAAAATCTAATTATAAAAGCCTCTCACTCTCTAAAATCCCTAAACCTAAACACTTCTCTCATTCTACACAGCCGCCTCCCCTATCCTCTCTCCTGTGCTCTCTCTATGTTCTCTCAACTTCTAACCCTAAAGTTTTGCGTTTATCCTCTCTTCTTCCCTTATATTCCTTCATTCTAACACAAATTCCTAGCCTCTCATACCTTTTTTAAACCTAAACAGTGAAGCTCTTACCCTCGTTGTCCTTTGATTGTAGAAATAATTTCCAGGCACTAGTTGGTTTCAGTCTACTCACTGTTGCTCCTTAATATCCATTGATCTTCACCTTCGTTTGTTTTTTTTCATGTTAAAAACATGAAAGGGTGAACATATTTAGAGATCTTGATATTTTTGGTATGTTAGTTTTAATTTAACATAGTATATGTTGATTTTCTTTTCGATCTGGTTATATGCAAGTGTGTTTTAACACTTCCTATATTTTGATGTGTTTGCATGTGTGTTTTTTCACCAATTGAATCGGAGATCTAAAAATTCTAAACGATGGAAGCTTTGAAAACACGAAGAATCAACGATCTAAAAGGTGATCTAAAAACAGGTGGAAGCTTTTTGATTCTTCTGGTTGCGTTTCATATAACCCTTGATTGATCGGTATATTTTCTAATTATATTACTAATATTTTTTGATATTCTGGTAGAACCAGTGTCCAAATCAAAAAAAAAATTGAATTTATATGTGTAAGAATTTGATTTTTGCTATGTAGAAGTTTTTATATTTTGAATCTTTGATGTTATGTATGTAAAAAAGTTTGACAATCCATTTTTTGTTTTTGAAATATTTTAAAAATAATTTTTATTTTAGGATTTTTAAAAATATTATATTTATGGGTATTTTTTGGTTAAGGGTTTTTAAAATATATTATAAAAACATAATAAAATATTTTAAAAATAATTTTTTGGTTAAGGGTTTTTAAAAATATTTTATTTATGGGTATTTTTTAGTATATGAAATTTAAGGTTAGTCTCAATTTTATTTTTGTAGGTAATAATTTTTAAAAAAAATTTCTGTGGGTATACTATTTGTATTTGATATATATATTAATTATTATGTGAGTTAATATTTTTAGAAAATTTTTTATGTGTATAATATATATAATTATTGTGCGTGTATAATTATTATGTGAGTTAATACTATCTGTCTCTGTGTACATTTGTTGCATTTGGTGATTTTGGCCAGGTAACCTCTGTGTCTAGCCTGTGACTAAAGTGTGAGCCCGGCACTGTGATTATTTGATATGCTTATTTTACAACTCTGTGAAAGCTTTGCTTTGTTGCATTTAGGTCTGGTAACCTCTGTGTCTAGCCTGTGACTAGAGTGTGATCCCGGCACAGTGATTAACATAATAAATCAAAAACATTTGCATATTTTTGGATTATGATTTGTTTTATGATCTGATAAAATTTCTTGTATTATGTTTTATTGTTATTGTGTAGATGGACACAATAGGTAATGCCAGTGGAAATCCTACTACTGCTGGTGAACCTATAACAAAAAATACTCAGGTGAAAGCCAATAAAGCTTCATAGGAGCAGTGTGACAATATTGAGCGACAGACTGTTGCATCTTCTGAGGCTCAGCAACCTGTTGATAAAGGGACTAAGTCCAACAAACGAAAGAAGACTGAACCCATATCAGCTACCTGGGAATATTTCGGGGCATATAAGGATCAGCATGGTAATCCCAAAGCTAAATGTATTTATTGTAAAAAATCACTTAGTGCAAATTCACATAAGCATGGTACATCTTCACTTAGGAACCATGTTATGAATTGTAAAAAAATCCCAATTGACATGTCTAGTAGACAAACATTTTTAACTTTTCAACCTGTTAGGGGAAACTGAAATAGAGGGTGCTGTGATTGGGGCCTGGAAGTTTGACCAGGATGCTATAAGAAATTCTATTGCTAAAATGATTATATTAGATGAGCTACCTATTAGGTTTGTTGAAGGGGAGGGGTTTAGGAATCTTATAAGTGCAGCCTGCCCTCGTTTTAAAGGCCCATCTCTTTGGACCACGAATAGAGATATCTTCAATATCTATATTGAACAAAAACTTAAATTGAAAGAATTTTTAAAAACTGATAGTCAAAGAGTCTGTCTCACTACTGATACATGGACTTCGAACCAAAGAATCAACTACATATGCATGACTGCACATTTCATTGACACAGAGTGGAAGCTGAACAAGAAAATTATTTCTTTTGTCCATGTTAGTTCACATTGGGGTGAATACATTGTTAAGGCCCTAGAGCACTCTCTTACTGAATAAGGGCTTAAAAATGTATTCACAGTCACGCTTGATAATGCATCTAGCAATGATACTGCCATGTCCTTTTTTAAAAAAGAAGTTAATTAGTTAGGGTGCAAGTGGGGTGAGAGCAAAGTATATTCATATGAGATGTTGTGCTCATATACTGAATTTAGTTATGACAAAGGGATTAAAGGATATGCATGTGTCTGTTAAAAGGGTAAGGGAGATAGTGAGGTACATCAGAAATTCACCTGCAAAGTTAAGAAAATTTAAAGAGTATTCTGAGTTGCTAGAAGTAGAGTCAAAGTTGTCTCTTTGTCTTGATGTCCCAACAAGGTAGAATTCCACCTACTTGATGTTGAAACATGCATGTGCATTTGAAAAAACATTTGAGAAATATGAAGAGAATGAAAGTGCTTTGAGGTCAGACCTAAGGGAGGATGTACCTGAATATTCAGATTGGCACTGTGTTAAGAACTTGCTAAAATTATTAGAATATTTTTATAATATGACACTGAGAATATTTGGTTCTCAATATGTGACCTCCAATACCTTTTTATCAAAAATTGTTGAACTGTATTATTTGCTTAATGGCTGGAAGAAATGTGATGATGTTTATGTTAGGTCAATGGGTGTAGCAATGAAATCAAAGTTGGATAAGCACTCTGGAGATGGAGATAAAATGAATTACGGGATTTTTATTTCACACATACTTGACCCTAGAGATCTTGAATTTTCATTGAAAAGTATATATGCTGATTGTGAGGGTCTGATTTTATTTGAGAATATGAAAGCTACTTTGTATGAACATTTTGATGACCATAACACTGTAAGTCAAGTTGTTTGTGCATCATCTATAATATGTGGTGGAAGCCAATCTGTTGTTGCTTCAACTGCTGTCCAAGTGAATTCAACCATAAATTCCACTTCATTGTTAAAGGCTAGATTCAAGCAGCAAAAAATGGATAATGGAATTGGTGGAAGCAAAAAACAAAGTGAACTTGATATTTATCTTAGCGAGTCAGCCTTGGAGGAATCTGAGGATGGCAAATTTGACTTGCTGAGGTGATGGAAGCTCAATGCAGAGAGATTTCCAGTTCTTTTATGCTTGGCTTATGATGTATTAGCTATTCCAGTATCCATTGTTGCCTTAGAATCAGCTTTTAGCACAAGTGGAAGAGTCTTTGATGCATTTAGGAGTTGTTTAACTCCCACACTGGTTCAAACCTCAATCTACACTCAAGACTGGCTTAAAAAGCCAAATCAAACATTCTCCATTGAATAAAGCTAGGAAGATTTAGAAGAATTTGAAAAAGGTACACGAATTCCTTTTACAATTTGTAAATCAATTTCTCAATGTTATTTATTTTATTTTATTTTTTGTTTCACATATCTCCCTCCTTTGGGCATTAGACCTTCTATTGGCTCCTCTTCTGATGCTAAGAAAACTTAACCAACCTCTACCTCTGTTGTCTCACTTTTGCACAGAAAATTCAGTAACAAAGTCATCCTATTACTTCTTTAAATTGATTCTTTTATTCTTTCATTCTTCTGACTGCCTGTGACTTGCATGTACCATGTTATCATCTTGGCGGAACCCTATTTGTTGTTCACCTTCTGTTTATATGTGGTGATTTGTGTTGGTGGAAGCCTGCATGTTATTGTTAGTTATGTGCATGCTCTGCTGTGCCAATTTCTATGATTTGCTGGATATTTGCCATTAATTGAGTGATCTGTTATGATCACTTGACATTTCTGCAGCATATATATATATATATATATATGTATGTATGTATGTATGCCAGGTTATCAAGAAATTGGTGCCTTAGCTGTTGCACTTTCATGGTATGAGGCAATGATGAAGCTTCCACCGTGTATTCTAATATAAATAATGCATGCGATGTGTTTATTAGTAGCAAATGGTTTGCAGTTTGTTGCTAGAAATTGAGTTGCATTACTTTTGAATTAAAACAATATGCTCTAAGCCTCATACTTTCATATTTTCATTTTTAAGTTCTTTTGATACTATGTATTGTAAGTTGAGTTTGAATCCTTGTTGCTCCTTCCTGTTTTTATTTTGCATGAACTTTTTGTATGGTACTCTCTCTCAGTTCAAAGTCTGCCTATATTTTTTTGCTATAGACTCAGTGAATAGACACATGATTGCTTATAAACTTCATTTACAGCAGCATTGGTGTATAATTTTTGAAGCCTATTTGCTGCTATTGATTTTATTTTATGTAATTCCAAGGGTGTGATGGGTGGAATATTATGATGTCTCCTCCTTCCAAAGCCCATTTTGCTCTTTATGCTCTTTAGAGGGGAGTGACTAATCATCAAAGGCCTAGGGCCAGAGATCTAAGCACTATAGATGCTAGGTGTGTGCACTTCTCTTGGGTAGGTTCCCCCCTGCCTACACCTTGGGAAGCACAATGTCTGAATCGATGTATTGCTTTCTATGATGAATAACAGAAGTAGCCCCATTATCTTCTTATCGTGTGCCTCGTCGACTGTGCTTGTGCTTGTTGCCTTGTTCTTGCCCATTGGGCTATTATGCTAGCTTTGCAGATCTTGATTCGGACACTAATCTATTTCTCCTTGTGCCTTACAGAATTACTAATTTGTCCCTGAGGCTGGCTTGTTAGAAGGTGTTCTGGACAGGCATCGCACAATCCCTTTTGTGAAGCTTTTACGGGCCCGTGACATTTAGTATCAGAGCTTTCTCTGCACTTCAACAATAGTCATGGTGGCCAAAGCAAACAATACTAAAAATGCGCACATTGAGGCGCTAGAGAAAAGGGCTGAGGCACTTGAGGTCGGGGTAACCTAAGTGTGCCCACTTAAGAATGTGCTGAATAAAATCGAACTGCTTAATGGTGTGGTAGCAAAAGCGGATGTTATTGAGAATATTGAAAAGAGAGTAGAGACTCTCGAGCCAGTGTTGGCTAAATTGTTTTCTCTCGAAAGGCGGCCAATAGAGCTTGAGACGCCCTCTCGTGCAAACCCTTCGGGGAGCAGTGATATTGATGTGTTGAAAGACCGGCTAGAGAGCCTGGTGACTCGAGTGGAGACCCTTGAGAAATCATCCCATGATATTCTTGAAAATCAAAAGAGCCTTGGTGAAGTTCTCGATGCTTTGAGTGAGGATGCCAAGGAAAATTTCCAATCCTTGCATCAAGATTTACAAACAGTGCATGGAAAGGTTGAAGAGTTGACTAATACGGGTGGCTTGAGAGCTATGCCTATGGGAAGAACTAAGATTCCTGAACCAACCCCATTCAAAGGGGCCCGAGATTCGAACATCATTGATAATTTCTTATTTGACATGGAGCTTTATTTTAAAGCAATGAAAATAGATTTTGATGAACAACGATTAAGGCTTGCTCCCATGTACCTTGCTGATGATGCCAAACTTTGGTGGCGAACTAAGGTGGAGGAAATAAGGGCAAGTATATTTTTTGTGGATGGTTGAGATAATTTTAAACAAGAACTAAGAGCTCAATTCTACCCTGAAAATGTAGGATTTAACACTCGCTCGGTCAAATGAATTGAAACATATCGTTTCTATTCAAGACTATGTCGGGCAATTTTCGAAATTGATTTCAATATACTAGATATGGCTGAGGCAGACAAAGTGCATCATTTCATGACTGGTTTGAAATCTTGGGCCAAGAAATTTCCAAGGAAATTCACGATGACCTGGGAATTTAGAGCACAGAAATTGAAATTTTAGTGGGATGGAAAAGAGATTTAATAATACGGGAGGGGGAGATAGAAATTACTCCAACTTTCGTGATAGAAATCTTGGGCAGCAGCAAATAAAGCCCTCAAGTTTTGAAAAGCCTGTAGGGAGAGGCACCCCAAGTATTAAGTGCTTTTTGTGCAGCGAACCTCACCGGGTGGCAGAATGCCCTCAACGAGCAGTTTTGAATGTCATCAGGGCCTTACAACAGGAAGAAATGAAAGAATGTCCTTAGGAGAAAAAGGAGTAGGAATCGGCCATGATGGGAGCTCTTAGATTCTTGAATGCCTTGGAAAAACAGATAGAACAACCAAAGGCAAAAAGAACCAGGGGCTTAATGTATGTGGACTTCACTGTACGGGGGAAAGTTATTCGAACTCTCATAGATACAGGAGCTACAGATAACTTTATAACAGATAAAGTGGTCACTCAACTAGGGCTTAAAGTGGAGAAGGATGTGGGGAAAATGAAAGTCGTGAACTCGCAACCTAGAGAAACGCTCGAGATGTACCATGTAAACTGGGATCATGGAGTGAGAATGTGTTATTCACAATAGCTCCAATGGATGACTTTGATGTTGTCCTAAGGCTGGATTTCTTGGATCAAACTAGAGCTTTCCCCATTCCCTCAACCAATTGCCTATTGATGATGGGAGAAAGCCCTTGTGTAATCCTTGTTATAGTGAGCCCGATTTGTGAAAAAAAGATGTTATCAGCCATACAGTTTAAGAAGGGGATAAGGAAAGGCGAGAAAACATACGTAGCAATTCCGTTTGAGATAGAGAGCCAACTGGATAAGGAGACTCCAGAGCAACTAAAGGCAGTATTAGTTGAATATGGTGATGTGATGCCCAACAAGCTGCCTTAAACTCTACCTCTGAGAAGGGAAATTGATCATGAAATAGAATTGCTCCTAGAAACAAGGCCTCCTACAAGAGCCCCTTATAGAATGGCTCCTTCAGAACTAGCTGAGCTGAGGAAGCAGCTAGATGAATTACTCGAAGCAAGCTTCATCCGTCCCTCCAAGGTCCCCTTTGGTGCTCCGGTACTTTTCCAAAAGAAACAAGATGGGAGTTTGCAACTGTGTGTTGATTATCGAGCTCTGAATAAAATCACTACGAGGAACAAATATCTTATCCCACTTGTAGCTGATCTCTTTGATCAATTGGGACAGGCAAAGTACTTTAGCAAGTTGGATATGAGATCCGGGTATCATCAAGTTCATATTGCAGAAGGGGATGAACCGAAAACTGCATGTGTAACTCGGTATGGTGCATTTGAATTTCTTGTTATGCCTTTCGGACTAACCAATGCTCCTGCTACTTTTTGTACTCTTATGAACCAGGTGTTTTATGATTACTTGGATAAGTTTATGGTGGTATAGCTGGATGACATTGTGGTTTATAGTGCCTCCTTAGCTGAACATAAAGAGCATCTCCGCCAAGTCTTTGAAAAATTGAGGCAGAACCAACTGTATGTAAAGCGGGAGAAATGTGCCTTCGAGCAAACCACCATAAAATTCTTGGGGCACATAGTCAAATAGGGTCGCGTTCGTATGGATCCTGGGAAAGTGAAAGCAATCCAGGAATGGAAAACACCCACGAGCCTCATAGAACTTCGTTCCTTTTAAGGACTTGCCAACTACTATAGACGGTTCATAAAAGGGTACTCGGAGAAGGTACTTCCATTAACAGAGTTGTTGAAGAAGACCGCTAGTTGGGAGTGGACTAGCAATTATCAAGGAGCATTTGAGGAAGTGAAGAAGTTGCTTCTTGAAGACCCAGTACTTGCTATGCCGGACATGCTGAAACCTTTCGAAGTGCAAATAGATTCTTCAAACTTTGCTCTTGGTGGGGTACTGATGCAAGATAATCATCCTATAGCCTTTGAAAGCAGAAAATTAAGCGAAGCAGAACATCGATACACGACTCATGAGAAAGTGCTGCTAGCAATCCTTCATTACTTGCGAACATGGAGGCATTATCTGTTAGGGTCAAATTTTATGGTGAGAACAAATAACATTGCAATCAACCATTTTCTAACCCAACCAAAGTTGAACCCAAGGCAAGCTCGTTGGCAGGAACATCTGGCTGAGTTTGATTTTCATCTTGAGTATAGGCTTGGGAAGAATAATAATGTGGTAGATGCATTAACTTGAAAGTCAGAATTAGCTATGGTGAAACAATTAGCTCATCTTTATATAAGTCGAGTTGCAACCTCCATCTGGGACCAGATTAAGCAGAATTTGGGCAAAGATCCACAAGTTGTTACTTTAATCAATCTGGCCAAACAAGGGAAGAACAAACAGTTTGTATGGGAAAATGACCTCTTGGTGGCAAATAAGTTTCGGCTGTATGTACCTAAAATCGGGAATCTAAGGAAGTTGTTACTCCAAGAGTGTCATGATACATTATGGGCAGGTCACCCTGGATGGTAGCGAACACTGGCTCTTCTAACACAGAATTACTACTGGCCCAAAATGGAAGACAATATGAGAATGTACACAAAGACCTGCCTAACCTGTTAACAAGATAAAGCCGATAGACAAAAGATTGCAGGGTTGTTGGAACCTTTGCCAGTGTCCAACCGGCCTTGGGAGAGTTTGTCATTAGATTTCATTACTGGCTTACCACGAGTGGGGGGGTATGATTCCATTCTAGTTGTGGTTCATCGATTTTCTAAATATGCCACCTTTATACCAATGTTGAAATTCAGCTCTTCAGAGGACACAGTTAGGGCCTTCTTTAGACATGTGGTAAAATATTAGGGAGTGCCTAAGAGCATAGTCAGTGACCGAGATGGGCGATTTCTGGGAACTTTCTGGGCAGAGCTCTTTCACCTCCTAGGCTCACACCTTGACATGTCAACTAGCTACCATCCCCAGACAGATGGCCAAACAGAAAGATTCAACAGTCTCTTAGAGGAATATTTAAGACACTTTATTAGCTCAAGTCAAAAGAACTGGGCATCATTGTTAGATGTTACGCAATTTTTTTTAATTCACAGAAAAGCTCTAGTACTAACAAAAGTCCTTTTGAGATTGTTACAGGACAACAGCCTTCACTGCCACACTCTTTAGAGGGACCATATAAAGGAAGAAACCCAAAGGCTTACAATTTTTTCAAAGAATGGCGGCGAAATGAAGAGATAGCTAAAGCACACTTGGTGAGAGCAGCACAAAGAATGAAGTACTGGGCGGACTAAAAGCACAGACCACAGGAGTTCCAGGTTGGAGACAAGGTGCTGATAAAGCTACTTCTAGAGCAAGTTCATCTACGCAATAAAGATAAAATATTGCTGAGGAGATTTGAAGGCCCTTTCCCTATTATTGCCAAAGTAGGGTCAGCTGCCTACAAAGTTGAACTACTTGAGGGGTTCAACATATATCCAGTTTTTCATGTGAGCAATCTACGGCCTCGCCATGAAGATAAAGAAGATGCCAGCATAAACTAGTCGAAGAGACCTCCAATCTCCAAGTTTGAGCCAACAATGAAGATTGTTGAAGAAATCCTAGCAGAGAGAGTAGTAATTTCCAATCGGCGCAGATACAAGGAATACCTAGTGAAGTGGAAGGACCAAGACGAAGAAGAAAATAGCTGGGAAAAGGAAGATGACCTTAAAGCTTTCAAGTACAAGATCGACCAGTTAATTGAATCACAGTTGCCGAGGGCGTCGACCACTTGAATGGGGGAGAATGTCAGGGGGTAGTATTTTGTAATCATAGGGGTATTTTAGACATTTTATATTTATTTTATTTTATGTAATTCCAGGGGTATGATGGGTGGAATATTGTGATGTCTTCTCCTACCACAGGCCATTGTGCTCCTTATGCTCTTTAGGGGGGAGTGACTAGTCATCAAAGGCCTAGGGCCGGAGATCTAGGCACTATAGATGTTGGGTGTGTGCACTTCTCTTGGGTAGGTTCCCCCTGCCTACACCTTAGGGAGCACCGTGTCTAAATCGATGTACTGCTTTCTATGATGAATAACAGAAGTAGCCCCATTATCTTCTTATCGTGTGCCTTGTCGATTGTGCTTGTGCTTGTTGCCTTGTTCTTACCCCTTAGGCTATTATGTTGGTTTTGCAGATCTTGACTCGGATTCTAATCTATTTCTCTTTGTGCTTTACAGAATTACTAATTTGTCTCTAAGGCTGACTTGTTAGAAGGTGTTCTAGACAAGCATCGTATGGTCCCTTTTTGTGAAGTTTTTGCAGGCCCATAATACTAAGTAGAGCATCCAAATAAAGGAACTGAACGTGAAGAATGGAGCTGTTTATTGGGGGAACTAATTGAGGAACAATTATTATTAAAGAGAGCTCTCTCTGGAAAGGAAACATTAATGTAGACTGAGAACTTCAACTAACATCAATTTTTTCTTTTCAATTTTACTTTATTATGTTCTTGTTTAATCCAACCTTATTTATTAATCAATTCTTTTGTTATTTTAATGCAATTTTCAGTTTTTTCAGTTCTCTATTTTATTTAAATTCTCTAGCATTTAATGTTTTTGTCTAAATTTTTCAGCATTACTTTAAAGCACTTTCAATATTAAACCTAACTATTTCCACTTGCAGAGAGTTCCAAGGCCAGAGACAAACACTGCCATTTGTCTTGAACCTAATATTGTCTTATATTAATGGGAAATGGATCTTTTGTTCTCTGGCTACTATTATTCAAGAATCAGAAGTTGACTTTCATTATCATGCATGTCAAGTTTGAATTCTAATTAATTAATACAAAATAAATTCCAGTATCAGCTTTAGCTATTACATCTAAAGTAGCTACAGCAAAAACTAGTAAGCAATTCTCTACTTCCTCAGCACACAAACCTTAGGGTCTAAGCTACAGATTAAGGACATTGATTCATTAGTATGACATTGACCTTGCCCTAAGAGACCAATTCCAAGATTGGAATTTTAAATAACGCGTATAAATTCTAGAAGGGAAATGCGTGTTATCGTTTCACTCCTTTGCAAACACAAGTTTTAGTAGAATCTTGATCAGCATATAAATGAATTGAAGGGATCGTTTTCATAGATTAACTAAATTCTTATATGATTAAAAAAATAAGATGATAACCCTGATCTTTAAAGTAAAAGCTTGCAACTCACTTTCAAAACTTTGCCTTTATTTTATTGTACTCAACTCTTTTTTTCTCTTGTTCTCCTGTGGTGGCAAAGCTGTCAATGATGATGATAAAGAAGTTACAAACATCGGTGCAATCATTGATGTCAATTCAAGAATTGGGAAAGAAGAGAAAATTGCCATGGAAATAGCCGTTTCCAACTTCAACAATCACTCAAAATATCACAAGCTATCTCTTTACTTTCAGGATCACCAAAGGCACCCCCTCCAAGCTGCCCAGGCTGGTAATATATAAAATGTTACATTTATTTGCATTCCAGGTTATGTAGTACTACTTCATATTAATAACTTGATGATTTTTTTTCACTTGCTTGCAGCTGAAAGATTGATAAAAGAGAAAGCTGTGAAAGCAATTATTGGTATGGAAAGATGGGAAGAGGCGGCTTTAGTTGCTGATATTGGAAGTCAAGCTCAAGTTCCTATTCTTTCGTTTTCTGCACCTGCTATAACACCACCATTAACACAATCTCGTTGGCCTTTCTTGGTAAGAATGGTTTACAATGATTCTGCACAAATGAGATCCATTGCAGAACTTACTCGGTTGTATAATTGGAGAAGGGTTGTAACAGTTCATGAAGATCGTACTTACGGAGGTGATTCTGGGGAGTTAGCGCTTGTATCTCGGGCTCTACAGGAGGTTGGTTCAGAGATCGAGCACAGCTTAGTTCTTCCTCCATTTTCTTTACTATCTGATCCAAAAGAAGCTGTTAAAGAAGAACTAACAAAGTTGCAGGATCATGTGAAATCACGGGTTTTTATCGTTCTTCAGACATCATTGCCTTTGGTGATAGATTTGTTTAGAGAAGCCAGCGAGATGGGAATGGTAGGGAAAGACTCAGTATGGATACTTACACATACCGTTACAAGTTTCCTTGACTCGGTTAATACTTCTGTTATTTACTCCATGGAAGGTGCTCTAGGAATCAAGACCAACTATTCCGAAAGTAGCAATGAATACAAAAGTTTCTATTCCCAGTTTCGGCGAAATTTCATGACCGAGTCTCCTGAAGAAGATAATTTCGACCCAGGATTTTACGCCCTACGAGCATATGATAGCATTGCAACAATCACAAAAGCCATGACGAGAATGTCTAGCAATATCAGCAATAGCACCAGAGTGTTCCTGAACGACATATTACTAAGTAATTTCACTGGTTTAAGTGGTCAGATACATTTTGTAGCTGGAGAGTTACAAGGTCCCAAACTAAGAATTGTCAATGTGATTGGAAAGAAGTACAAGGAGATAGATTTCTGGTCGCCAGAGTTCGGATTCGGCGCGAAAGATGATGAAGATAAAAATATCCCTGCTGTGGTGGGACTCCAAGGTCCAGTGAATTGGCCTGGGAACCTAAAGAAGAATCCAAAAGGCTGGGCAATGCCTTCAGATGATAAGCCAATGATTATTGGTGTTCCAGGAAGGACATCATTTGAGAAATTTGTGAAAGTAGTGAATGCAAGTAAGAACATATATGATGGTTATTGCATTGAGCTTTTCTATAAGGTAATAGAGTTATTGGATTATAATCTATCTTACAGATTTGTACCTTATGGTGGCAAATATGACGATCTGGTGAATAATTTGTATAACAAGGTATGAACTTAAAAATCTCTATACTCAGTTCACATGTGCCCATGTTTATAACAGGCTTAAAGACCATGAAACTGGTTTCTATTTTGTATATGCTTCATGTTTAGACATAGCATTTTTGTCTTTTTTTTTTACTTTGTGTTTCTGAATGATATTCTTTGCTTGTCTTGTGCATAAAAATCCATCGAAGACCTATGATGCCATTGTCGGTGATATTACAATATTAGCCGAAAGAGTAGATAAAGTGGAATTCACTCAACCATTTGCAGAATCAGGGCTATCAATGATAGTTCCAGTCAAGTCTGAAGAGTCAGCATGGATATTTGTGAAGCCATTTACATGGGAAATGTGGTTGGTCACTGGTGCTATTTTGATCTACACAATGTTCATAGTTTGGTTCTTGGAGCACCAAACGAATCCTGAATTTAGAGGTCCTTGGAAGAATCAGCTTGGCACTGCAGTTTGGTTCACTTTCTCTTCTCTTTTCTTCGCGCACAGTAAGTACCCAAATCGTTGTTTCTGCAATGCATTTTGTCCTGAGTTTGATGCTGTATCTAATCAACTTGATTTTAAAGTAACTCAATAAGACAATGATTTCTTTATGCAGGGGAAAAAATTTACAGCAACCTCACTCGGTTGGTGGTTGTAGTATGGCTATTTGTTGTCTTGATTTTAAGTTCAAGTTATACTGCCAGTCTGACTTCAATGCTTACAATCCAGAGGCTGCAACCAAATATTACCGACATTGAATGGTTAAGAAGGAACAACTTGCCAATTGGATGCGATGGCGATTCGTTTGTAAGAAATTACCTACAAAATGTGCTGAAGTTCGAGCCGGAGAATATCAAGAATGTTGACAGAGAAGACAAATACCTTGGAGAATTTCAGGATAAAAAAATATATGCTGCCTTTCTTGAGCTACCATATCAGAAAGTTTTCATCAATCACTACTGCAAGCATTATGTTGCAACCACACCAACATATAGATTTGGAGGATTAGGCTTTGTAGGTGCTTTTATACAACTACAAGACTTTCAATTGCGTATTAGTGACAATCTCCATACGCATTAAATGGCTAATGGAAAACTGTTTCGATACCCTTTTCAGGTATTTCAGAAAGGCTCCCCAATAGCAGCTGATGTTTCAAAAGCCATATTGACATTATCAGAAAATGGAAATCTAAGGAAATTGGAACAGAAATGGTTCACTCCATCACCAGAATGTAGTAGCAATACAAACGATGTGAAAAATGGAAGCTTGAGCCTGAAAAGTTTCTGGGGTCTATACTTAATCTCTGGTGCCATTTCTACCATTTGTTTTCTCTTATTTCTTATTCGGTTGTTAGGGAAGTATCGGCAGCATCAGAAAGTAGAAGCAGCCAATGCAACTCCAAGCGAAAATAGTAGTGTTTGGAACAAGACTATTACTCTAGCAAGGTATATCTATTATGGAGAGTCTGCTATTCCAGGAAGATCGCCAGGTTTTTCTCCATCACCTGATGCTCATGAATGGTTCTTTCCAAATTGGCATTCTGCCAGTCCTATTATTCCAGAAAGTCTTTCAACCTCTATTGCCCCAGCTGAGATTGAAGTTGTGAATATTCCTGAAAATTCTGATGGCTCATAGTGGAAGAAAAATAGAGGAGAATTTTAGGTCCTTACTCAATTCCAGCTATAAAATTCATTCAAATGTAAATTGAAAAATTATGTTGACCAGGTAACGGTTCGTGTTAGAGTTGGGAAATTTCAGGCGTTTAGAGTATTTTCTCCAAACTTCTGTAAACATTAGAAAAATGCCAATTAAAAAAGCAACTAACATTTGCCTAGTAAATTTCAATTTTTATTTTTAGGCTGTGATTGGATGCTACGCCAGTAAGTCGTTATAGTTCAGGGGGTGAGCATACCCGCCTGTCGAGCGGGTGACTCGGCAATAGCGGTTTTTCAATTTTTTCGGTTTTTTTTTTCCAACACTAAAAGAATATTACTGTCAAGTGAAAATTGCTTAAGGGTATCAGTCCACCTCAGTTTTGGGAAATCAAGAGTTCGGAATCCAATATAAGATCACCAGAAACAAACTAGCTGAGTAGCAAAGCATACAAGCAGCTTTTCCTTAAACAAAATAAATGAAAAATTATTAAAAAAACCTTGTCAACATAAACATATGGTTTGGTAACATACAAGTCAACGTACATGACTCGGACACAATGAAATGGTCTACAAGTACCTAGCCATATTCATATTCTACATATATATATGACCAGAAATGAACCACCACTGCTTTCTTCAAATAGCTGAAAATACCTAAAAAAAGAAACAATAGTACTAATGCACATGCAATGATGATTACTCTTCCCAGAAATACAGGTTTTGATTAGTTCATGCATTGGTTCAGATCGGAAACACAGATTTTAATCCCTAGCCAATCTAAAAGGAAATGCTCCATTGGGATAAGATTGTCAGTGTTGGTCCACAATAAATCCAAAAATGCGTCAGTTCCCTCTAAGAAAGAAATCTCATTGCAACGGAAAAAAATTTTTTACTACATAATCGGCTTCCAGCCTTCCTCTCTTCCTCTGCCTTCTGAAATCTGGTTCTTTGAGCATATGCATCAAATTTACCGAAAGCCTCTTCCTCTTCCTCTTCCGCTTCCACGTCCACTCCACCCTCTACCTCTGCCCCTGCCCCTTGAACCTCCTCTCCCTCCATAAGATATACCTTCCAACGCCCTGTTAACTAGTTGATTTTGCAAGCCACCTGCTCCACGGCCCTTTTTTGCAATGTTGCCAGACCCATTGGCAGCATTAGCAGGTCGTTTCCCTCTGCACAAAAAATGAATACGAAATAAGAACACATCAATTCTTTAATGAAATAAAACAGTTTCATTAATACATGTTGGCATATCATGCAGAAATATCATCCCCAGTGGCTGGGACTGGTACAAATTTTCTAATAAAGCTTATTTTCAAGCATCTTATAGCTCTAAAAAATGACATTGGAAAAGAATGATTTGAGTTAAACAAACAAGCGTGGATGTGTATCATAGAAGTAGAGCGGGTATCTTCTATACCCAGTTGCTGTGGTGGTGGAAGCCACAGAGGGTTTTACTGCTTCTTTCCAAGAGAGATTAATACTTGTATCTCCAATAAATGAAGGTGTCTTCATATGCAAAGGCTGAAATTTGTTAAAAAAGCAAATATTAGTTCCAGTAGTTCCAGAGTGCATATCCATGCAATTTGGGGACCCAAAAATCTTGATTTTCATCACCTTTGTCATTGCCAAAATGTTATTGCAAGTTCGCAGCCCAGTTGTAGTATTTTGTTTTTGAGTTTTCTGCACATTAAAAGATAAATATCCTTGTAAGATGCACAATAGGGAACTCCTTAAAAGAGAGAATTCCATATTCCAAGAATTAACTCACTATGCTGTCCTTTGCTTCATCAGTCTTTGCAGCTGCCATTGCTTTGTTGTGTTCAGCCATTCCCTGAGTTAATTTTTTCATGGTAGCCCTAGTTAGCTCTTCTACATTGCTCAACCTGCAATTTTCAACAGGTAACTCAAAAAACATATCCAGAAATCAAATAAAGGTTGAGACAATAAATAAACCTCTAACATGGTAACAAACCTATTAAAACATTTTTTGAGATTACAAATAAATGTCCAACGCCATAGCTGAGAAATCTATCCTACAACCAAACCTGACCATAAAAGAGCTAAGCATTTTGCACACTAAAAATATCTCATAGAGCACTTTAGCAATCTTGCCTCCACTCTAGGACACCACTGTATACTTTCACTTAGACCACTGCCTCGACGACATGCTAAGTAAAGAAAAAATTATCAAATTGATAGGTTTTGAATATCAGGGAAAAGTAAGGATTGCTTCAGCAATGTTTAGTTTTAATGATTTTAATGAGGATAATCAATCAAGATATCATTTGCATCTGTACTAAAACAGAGGAATCCTTTAGTTAGAGAATGATTTCACTAAAGGATTACCTACAGAATGATCAGAGATTGAATTCTAAAGATCAATCATTGGATATGTCTTCAAATGTTCATTATCTTTAATTAAAGTTTGCATTATTTCATTCATGCAGAATTTCAATAACTTTTTCACTATCTACAAGTCATTTCATTTTTTGATTCTAATATTCTCCATCACTTGGTCAATTGACAACGGTCATGTATTTGTTTGCAATTTTTTAAACTGAAAAGTGAAGGAACGTAGTTCTTGCTTCACCTGGACATCCCACAATCACACACAGATTGAGTAAAATACAATTAACATTAGTCCAATAAAAAGAAAATCCTTCACAAATCATTTTCTTGACACAAAGTTGTTATGATAAATGACTTGATAGATTTTTTTAAAAAAAAAGTACCTCTCTATGAAATCCTTGTATAATTCAGAGAAGTCCTCCCCAAGCCTATCTGATGGCTGCCCAGTCACTATTTTGTAACCGCATAGACTATTTGTGGCATTAGGAGCCTTTAGAATAACATACATCAAATAAGCATCACTGAGCTAAAGAATTATGAGAGTATTAAGACAAAAGTAAGCAAAGAATTACCACCTTATGAGCTAAATGGTGAAACGCATATAACAAGCACTCAACATAAGTAAAGTTCATCTCTTCTCCAGTCTTCTTTCGAGGCATGTAATTCTGCAGAGAAATACGAAGAAAAAGTGTCAGTTCCTGACAATGAGCAGGAAGTTGCAAAAACTGTTTCTCTAATTTGATAAAGATTCCATCAATGGAACACATTAGGAGAAAAGATAAACTGTTATTAGAACTGAAACTCCAAGAGACAAACACATTAAGATCAATATGAAGAAATATCATATGTTATCAATTTTTGCAAAATGAAATTCATTATGAAACACAATGTATACCTTTAACAGCTGAACAATGGAAGGAAGAGTCTGGCGTGAATCCTGTGGCAGAGTGCAAGGTGAAATTTCTGCAACTGCTTTAAGAAAATCAAGCTTTCGTTCCTCAGGAAGCTGGCAGGGAAAAGCATAACAAGAATAGAAACACTTTAGTTGCACACTTATATAGGGATTCCATAGAATAGATACATTTTAGTAGCAAACTTATTTTATAAAAAAACAAGTATCATAAAAGCATTGAGAAAATTAAATAAAAAGCAAAAGACATAAGCAAGCTCAAGTAGCAATCATACAGAAGAGATACTAAAGACAGTAATGAAGCAGAATGTAACAAATTACCTCATTAAAAGCAGGTATGATTAACTTATTCAGGTAAGTCAGAAATTTGCTGCTTGATGCACCCCGCTGTATTCAAGAATCAAGAGGGTCAAGTTATGAATTTGGATAAAGATTATACCATATAAAAGAATTTTCACCTGAATCACGGTCCCTACCAGGAAAAATGGAAGCGCGGTATATAGGCATAATATCAGCCTGTTAATATGGTCTGAATCTGAAACCTACATTTTACAACAATCAGATTACGGTAAAGATAGTCAGAAAGATTGACCCTGGTCATAAGTCATTTAACAATACTGTTCCACAGCATGACTGCCAGAAAATCATAAGATAATAAATTTAAGATCCTTAGCAAAATAAAATGAAAAAAACATATGTGTGAATACACACACACACACACACACACAAAAAATTAACACTGGACAAATGCTTGCTAGTTATTCTCCCATGCTTTCCCCAACATGATACTGAATTGTGCGTCAAAATGTTCTCTAGCATCTTATGTATTTCCCTGAAGGAAAGCTCTGATTTAAGCTGAGACCGGCACAAAATTTCATTCATAAACATTTGATATATTTTATGTACAGACAAGCTGCTTATCTGAGATCACAACAGAAAACTGAATTGGCTACACATCAGGATCTTTTTAAGCATCCTGTTAGTTAGATTGCATGCCATTCAGGATAGTCCCAGAAGTTTACTTTAGTTTACCAAACAAAAATCAGAAAAAGCACAGGAGCAATATGTCTTCTTCCATGCTAGCTAAAACTCATGGGCAAGAGAGAGAAGTAACTAGTTCAGCCACAACTACCTCCACTCATGGATAATGGAACAAGGAAAATAAACAACTCCAAATTCTTCTGTGGGGAAGAAAAAGAACTAGTATCACAGTGAAGAATGCAAACAGCCTAAACCTCATCCTTTTATGGGTCATGAAATTAAAACTATTTTCAATAATAAATACTATCTTTTACTTGTTTATTACCAACAAACACACACATTGCACATTTCAATCAATAGGACGATACAAGTACTAAAGTGCAGCAAACAAGAACTCACATCGAGTTTTGCATCTAAATCAGCCTGTCCTTCAATAATTTCAACAAGTTCTTTCATTCGCTCTGGAGGAGCTTTATCTCCAAATATGCTCAAACTTTTTAAGAAGTCCATAAACATTTTGAATTCTTCTCCACTTACATCTTCTAAGCTCTACAAAGGACCAAATCAAATTATTAATGAAAATTATAGTATTGCATAAACAGAACTGAATTCTATGTAAACTGAATGGAGAGAAGTAAAATTGATGAATCTACCTTTTTAATCAAATCAGTGATGTGCCGTTCCATTTCCTCTTGAGGTTTCAAGAGTTCAGCCTTAAGAGGAAAAACCTGAAATAAAAGTCATTAACCATCAATTATCATAAGAAAACACAGAACAAACCAAAGCCAAATACAATCTGAGAAAGTCTTCCAACCTTATCTCTTATAAAGCTAAGAACTCTATCACGGTGTTCTTCTGCATTTGGTTCATCAGTAGTTGCAATGTGCTTAAATAAGGCAGTTAAAGAGGCTGCAAGGGAAGATTAGACAAACTTGAGAGTTGAAACAGAGGCCACAAAGAAGGCATCAAAATATTTATATAGTTTCAATGCATACTGCACGTGGAATGCAACATAAGCGATGCACCAAGGCAATGCAGTTTTTTTCCATCAGATAAAACGAGACAAGAATTGAAAAGGGGTAAGCTTTAGAATTTAAATTGGTACAAGATCAGTATGTAATCAACAAAACACATCAAATATGTACTGTGGTAAGCTTTAGAATTGAAAAGGGGTAAGCTTTATAATTCCAGTCAGAGAGCCAGTGTTTATCAATAACCACTAACATATATCTGTCTCAACATCATGTCAAATGCATGCAGTGTCATAAAGACTGCCTTTAATTCAAAAATAGAAGTTTTCCGTTGAATATAAAGATTTACCAAATGCTCCTATTATGTTACTTAGACAGGAATTCCTCAACAATCTTGCACACTACCACCCAGTCCATAAAGACAAACATAAAGTTGCACAGCATGAGTAAACAATAAATATGCTTTGAAAAAGGATACTTCAAGGAAATTATATGCAAATTAGGAACAGGAAATGAAAATCAGTTTAAACAGTAAGCAAACAGAGCCATCTATCTTTTACTGCATACCTTTATCAAATAGACTTATTGCATGCTAAAAAAAAATAAGGAGATCTGGTATTAGTGTATGTTAATCCTTAAGTTCCATTTGCAATTAGACAAGATTTTGGCTTTGAAGCCCAAAGGAACAGTAAGTTATTGCAGATTAATTATTCAGCAAATCACCTTTTGCATCCTGTCTCATCAAGGTCATAAGAGCTTTATGTACAGCATCCCGCTCAACAAATTCCTCTAATATCATGAAGAAAGGTAAGACATTAGACCCCTAACAGGCAAATAAAATTTCTGGAAATAAAAAATAAACAAATGCATCTTACCAGCTGATAGGATCTGCACAAGAATGTCAATCATTTTTGAAAGATGCTCAGGTGTATCCTTACAGAACAATGGCAAGCCCCTAATGGCTTGCACCCGAACCTGCGTGAACAATGAAAACCCAAGTCAGATACCAAAAGGAAGAATCCTCCTATTAAAAAAAGGACACTAACTAATAAGTATAAACATATAAATTTATCAGTAAAGGATGAAATTGCCTCTGGAGCTTTTGATGAGATGCCATATATATGAAGTAGAATGTTTACATACAAACAAATAAAATATAAATGCTAAATGCACTGTAAAAATGTATTAATACAGACCGCAAGATCATCCGCCTCGATGAAATCAATATGGGCGTCGATTGCTTGGCTGGAGAGGTCAGGGAAGAACTTGAAAAACCTTGGAATTAGCTGAGCAGCCAATTGCTTCGCCTTTGTACTCGTATTCGCTGAATCGATAATCCCTTGGTAATCCCTCACATTCTGTAAAATTATACAAAACTAAAGTAAATTAACATAATTTTGAATAGCAGAAAACGAATTAATATGTTTTTTCTTTAAGAGAACCGAACCGAACCGAACCGAACCTGAGACTTGTCCTTAGACTCGTTGAGTCTCTCGCCAAACTCGTAGAGCTTCTCGATGTGTTTGGCATCTTCTGCGGAGTCGCTCATTTTGGGATAAAAGTTGAGGGATAACAAGTAATAGCAGTTTCTGTTGAGAGAAAAGTGAAAATATTGAGCAAATTATTCAAACAGCATTTTGGAGATGGTGAAATTGAACAGAGCGCAGCGCACTGCTGGCTGCGCATATAATCAAATAAATTGACAGCTCCAGATTGGAGAGGAGAGGACCGTACATAAAACACAAAAGGCTTTCGATGCTGAGACTCAGCTCAGAGAGCGAGCAAGACGCGAAGAGTGCAGAAGAAGAGCATATAGCTACACACCTGATATTGAAATTGAAATTGAGCTCTAGTGAACCTAGAGAAAGGGTTTTGATTTCACTGCTCCAAAAAAAGGCCGAAACACAGAGGGGTACGGGCGATATAGGACTTTTGTGCCTCTCGGACGAAGTTTTATCTGCAATGGTATAAAAACGACGCCGTTTCAAATTTCCGCCATTATTGCTCGTCTTCTGTAAAAAAAATTAAATAAATAATAGTTTAAAAATATAAATTATAACTGTATGCATGTGGTACGGTTGAATTAAAGTTTTTGATTCATGTTTGTGATTAGGTTCTTTAAGATTGGGTATAATTAGATTGTTTAAGATTAAAAGAAAAAAAGAGAATTGTAAAGAAAACATTTTATTATGAATTATTAGCTTTTTATTGAATATATAATAGTGTTTTAGATCAGTATTCGAGTGATTTGAAGCAGAAAGAATTTGAGCATCATTAGGTTAGTATTGATGATTTTTTGTATAACAGTGTTTTAGGATAAATAAATAGAATTTTTACTGTGATTAAATTTTTTAATATTTTATTTAAAAAATGTTATGAATTTCAAAAAAGGATTTACATATAATGTTGTTTTAGTGGAAATAGAATATAATGGTTAATGTGGTTAATTTTTTAATATTTTTTATTAAAAATTTATGAATTTCAAAAAATTTTACCCTGTAGTTTTTTTTTTAAAGAGCATACTGAAATATGAGAAGTTTTAGGGATTCAACATTAAATAAATTTATAGATAGTTATAAATATTTTATTAAAATGCTACCAGTATGCAGAGTTCACTCTAACTAATTTGATTCACCTCAGGTTAATAAAGTTGATTAATTAAAATTATAAGTACATTTATCATGAACAAAACAACTATATACATTCAGGTAATCAATTTAATGAACAAGTTAAAATTCAAATTTTCTTTCAGAAAAAAAGTTAAAATTCAAATGATCACATTCTGCTATTGGTATAATGATAAAATGCATGCACAGAGCAAAGCTTCATACAAGAAATGATTGGCAAAATCCACTTCTTCATACAACAAATGGTTGGCAAAATCCACTACTTTGATCCCAACTGAGAAAGAAGTGAACTAGTTCTGCCACTGATTACAAAAAAAATTCAACATTGTATCAGATTACAAAATAGGCATGTCGAGTGCTCGTAGTACATCCTTAAACTCAAAATCACGCGGTTCCTTGTTGAATCGCTCCACCAATTTGTATCTTGCATCATTCAGATAAAAAGATTGAGCTGCCTCTATAAGCCACTTTGCCTCTTCGTCAGTGAGTTTGCTGGTAAAAACAATGTCTCCTCTGATAAGTACCAAGTCCTTGCTTTCTGCAAATTCAGTGTAGAAGGATACAGTGCAATAGGGCGCCGCCTGAGTTCCTCTTGCCTTGTAATCTTCAAGACCAGTGAAAAGTATGTGCGGCATGTCCACTGCAAGAAAGGTTTACATAAACATTTGAGAAAATAAGCCAATATAACAAGACATAAAACTATTTGCCTTCCATGCTGATGACAAGTTTCCGAAATATAAAGGTTTCAGACTGCAATGTTGAACCTCAGTGGCAGCCAGGTAGATGCTTGAACTAATTTACTAATAATCAGATCACCAAGCACTTGGCTCCACTAAGCAAATATGACCATTCAAACATTATTAACAAAATTTTCCAAGAATTCAATATGATTACAATCAACTTTTGCCACCAGTTGATAAACTATCATACCAAACAAAATTCGCAAGTGAGCAAAAACAACAGCAGTTGTACAGCATTTCTTCAATAAAACTTGGAAGAAGTGCACAAAACTGCAAAGTAGCTCCTCAGATTCCTAACAGATTTATATGTTAGAATAAGTGATTTATCAATGGCATATCAATGCAAGGTTTAGAATTAAGATATATAAATGCACCAATGAGATTTATCATGAAGAAAAGTTTGTTTTCCCAGAGGAAATAAATTTTACATTAAGTATTCATGTTAACCACTAAATATCAAAACTTAGAAACCTAACCTTGAGTAAACATTGTCGTGTAACCACTTCCCTTCCATAAAGGAATAACAAAGTAACGGCTGCAAAGATAGTAGCAGTATGAGAAGTGAAAATGAGGACAGAAGATCAATTTTGTGCGCAATAGAATTACCAATCTGCTGCTCTTTGCACCAACAAATGATAAAGTTTGGCATTCATGGATGCTCCGATATGTCCCCTTCCCAAGTGATACTGCAACAAGAAAAGTTCGCCCGTGAATCAAGAATCAAAATCAAACAAAACTCACCCATATTTTAGAACACAACACTAATATTTCTCAGGACAATGAAGTGAATTTTATAAACCACCTGTCTTTTCGTTGACTAAATATATGAAAGAAAACACCAATCTCATTCACTGTTTCACTGCTTGCTCAATCAATATCCTTCTAAAATTATTAAGCATGAACTGAGGAATAAACACTCATGCCTGTAGCTATAACTTATAGCATCAATTGTCATTTAATAGATGTTCAGGGAAAGAAATATTGGCATTAATAAAACAGTAGCGATGCAAAACATCAATCTGGTTAAGAGGCACTAATCATATGGTGTCAAACACTGTGTCGATCCCTATGAAATAAAATCCATCCAGAAATTAATATACGACTCAAAAAAATTCGACAAAGTTATTCATACTCTCGAAATCTGTCCATATAAACAAAAAGTCTTGTAAAAAGAAAAGGAAGAATACATTACATCATCCCAAATTGAAGCGAGGTCCTCAGGTGTCTTGTTCTTGGCTCGTTCAATGTCCATTATAGCATCAAGAGGCTTTGGCTGCAAAGGAGTGAACCCAGTAGCAAATCTTGAGGTTCTAACGAAACCAAGCGAAACCCATTTGAGGAAATGGAATGGAATGTTGGCTTCTTTCTTTTGGAGGTTTTGGAGATGTGAATTCAAGGAGTGGGTAGTGAAAGCTCTCTGCTTTAACGTACTGTTAGTGAAGAACAGTGAGAACGATAAGGTTCTTGAGATTCTTGATGATATACGTTGCATTATATAAATGTTAAGGCTATCAATTGTGAGATCACTAATGAAAGGATAGCTATGATCTTGGGGAAAATTGGGTGGGGCTGGCTTCTTTGTTCTTTCAAGAATTTTATCAAACACCTACCTTGCAGAGTTGACGGGAACACAAATCTTTCAAGAGTTTTACCCCCAACGCAGAAAGAAGAAGACTCGTGCATGATTAGAGCTTCCAAGCCCAATTGGCCAAAAACTGGGCTGACAGCATGTTGTCAGTGTCACCAAAACCCAATAGAAGTGGCCCATACTGACCTGCCATGACATGTTAACAATTAATAATCAATAAGGGTACCATATGCATTTTTAAATGCAGGAGGAGAAGAAAAGCAAGTTTTGATCAAGTTGCCATTTGTCTTTTTTGGGATTATAATTTATAATAGCATTTTGGGTTGATATGCATTTGTTTTTTATTGTTTTTGCTGAAAACAACCCACCTATAGTTTGACTTTGTTTTTTTGACATCAAGAACTCTTTTATTTTACATGGTTTATCTGACCATATTGTTAGGTCAAATAAAACAATTATAGCAGGTCAGTCAGGCAGGGAGCTAACAAAGAAGAAGCGAAAACGAAAGCAAGATAGGTAGTGAGTTTCTGACCTAAGCTCACCTGCTTTTTGTCCCTTTCCCCCACAGTTTTCGGGGGACTTTTTGTTGGATAATATTTTCACTATAAATTTTCTCATGTAAGTTCGTGAGTATTCTCCAATCAAGAAAATGTCACTCTTTTTTCATTAAAAATCAACTTGATTCGTATTAGTAATTGCAAATTTTTATGATCACTGAACAGGAAAATAATTATTTTACAATATTGCATGTTTTTCAATAAAATATGTATTCTTGGAAACAGTTGACAAAAAGTATTTTTATTTAAATAATATTTTAAATTTGAGTTATATTGTGTAGAATAATATTAAATTAATTGTTGAAAAATTTTTGTTATTTTTATAATTTTACATGTGTCAAATTAAATCACATAATTCAATTTAAAAAGAATTTAATAATTTTTGAATGTTGATAGTTTAAACCAAAATAACTCTTTGTAAAAATTTAACATTAATTTTTAGGATTTATATGTCGCAAGAAAATTATATATTTATACCAATCTAGTCCTCCACTTCCCCTTAAGATGGCAATTTTAGACACATTAAGGTTACACAACATGTATACTCTTGTAAACGAGAGTTGTAATTGTGAGATGCATGTCTGAAAAAATTCAGACTCAAAATCTACAACAATGCAGCCCACTGACATGTTCATGTTAGCCATTTTGCATATGTCACAGGCAAAAGGTCACTCCATTAACTCTTCAATCAAAGTGGATACCCACTTGGAATTAAATTCATCCTGGCCTGGCAAAATATCGTGTCATGTGTCATGCGTTACTTTCACTTCTCTTTTTAATAATCCATAGGCCTGCTGGTGCTGGTGCTGCTGCCGTTGCTCTCTGCTGGTGGTACCATTTATTTAAAGGCTGCCCATTGGAATGAGAGTAATAATATTTTGATGGCCCATGCAATGATTCTTTTAATGCACTCACACAAAAAGCCCTCTTGACGCAACCGAAAAAAAGCAGAGGTAAAAAAAAAAAAAATGGCCACTGGTTCTCCTAAAGTTGCAGACAACAAATGTTTCAGTGTAGTCTATAGTAAAAAATAAAAATAAAAAAGAGTTTAGTCATGATCTTTGTGGTGAGGTCCATCTTCGTTGCACATGCTCTGCATTCATAACAGCTTGCATTTTGATTTTGAAGTGGGAGTCACTCTAGTTCTGTTCATTGACCTGGTATACTAGCTTTCCATTTTAATACTCATTTGCATTTGTTTGGCAGATTTAGGGAATTGGCACTAGCAACAAAGCCAAGTTTTTTTGGCTTCGTGGCACGACTTCATTTTTATAACATCAATTATTAACAACAA
>CATIWM010026169.1:0-17342 GCA_949671775.1 Mallotus repandus | reverse complement strand
ATTAAATATGAGTTGTATAAATTTAAATTTATTTATTCTTTTATTATTTATTAATTTATATGACAGAAAAGATCAATAAATATAATCTATCATGATTGAATTATTAATTGTGCAATTAATTGTCATACTAAATATTGTTTTACCCTCGTTTATGACTGTTGTTAAGGGTGTTAAATTAACTTGTATTTCCAAAAAAAATCACCATTATCAAGACTTTTAATTAATTGTTACTGTATTGGCAAGAAATATAACAACAAAATGGATCAAAGTTATTATTCCATTGTCATTCATGGTCATTGTTTCATGGAATGGAGTACCAAGAAATGGTTATGCAACAACCTTTTGGTTTTGACATTTACAATTATTCATTGAATGGAGAAGAAAATTTTGTTGATGTTGTTATGGATGATGGTGATGATAGCATAGGTCAAGTTGGTGAAGTAAATTCTCAAAATATTGAGAATATAAATTTCAATGAACTTATTGCAGAGGTAGGTCCTCAACCAGGTATGTCTTTTCCTACTGTAGATAAACTATTAGAAGCTTATTAAGAACATGCTAGGCAGAAAGAATTTTCTATTGCTAAAAGATCTGCTCATAATGGTAGCGATGGTGCAAGAAGATATCAAACCCTTAGTTGTGATAAAAGGAGGAAGTCAGAAGCAATGATAAAATCAAAGAGATCAAGATGCCTAATTCATTTGAATGTAGTTATGAGAGATGGAATGTGGGTTGTTAGTTCAATAACACATAATCACAACCATGAGTTGAATCCTTCAATGAGCAGGTTAATGAGTCCCCATAAGATATTGCCTCCAACACTTCAAGGAACATTGGTCACTCATGATATTGTATGACTTAGGCCTTGTAGAAGCATTAGATTGGCACATGTGCATACTGGTGGTCTAAAAAAATTTAGGATGCTCGTCAAGGGACATGAGGAATTTCATAGACAGACAGAGGAGGTTAAGGCTTAGTGAAGGAGATGCAAAAGCTATTAAATTTTTTTTATAGCAACATAGCATAAAAAGATGGAGAATTTTTTTATTTGATTGACATTGACTAAGAAAGCCATTTGAGAAATGTGTTATGGATTCATCCTAGAGGTAAAACAGCTTATCAGGATTTTAATGATGTTATATCTTTCAAAACAACTTACCTTGTGAACAGATATGAGATGCCTCTTACTACATTAATTGGTGTGAACCATCATAGTCAGTCGATTTTGATGGGATGTGCTTTAGTTGCAAATGAGAGTGTTGAATCATTTAAATGGCTTTTCTCTTTATGGTTAACAGTTATGGGCGACATTTAACCTTGTGCTATTATTATTGATCAGTGTGAAAACATTAAGGCAGTTGTAAGAGAAATTATGTATATGGCATATAATATGCAAGGTACTAGAAAAGTTTAAACACGTTAACAATTTTGGTAAATGCTATAATGAATTTAAAGGTTTAGTGTGTGACAGCCTAAGTATTCAGATGTTTGAGAATAATTGGAGAAACTTCACAACTAGGTACAATCTTATTAGAAATGAATGGCTGGTGTTGTATAATGAAAGGGAGAGCTAGGTTCCAGTATACTTAAATCATAAATTTTGGGCTGGAATGACATCTACTTAGAGGAGTGAAAGCATGCATGCATATTTTGATGGTTATATCCACTCAAGGAGTACATTGAATTAGTTTTTTGACCAACATGAGATAGCATTGAGCAACAAGGTTAAGACATAATTTATTATCGATTTTAATAGTAGAAATAAAAAGTTTTTTTATTTCATAGATTTTAATTGGGAAAAATAATTTAGTGTGCCTTCACCAATGGTAAGTTTGAAAAAGTGCAAGAACAAATTAAAAAATGTTATACTGTCGTGTATTGAATGCAGACCATAATCAAATTTATTGAGGCATTAAGTTCCACGAGGTGCTTGAACAATGCTTATTGAATGATTTTTTTTTTTTATTAAAGAGCTTGTTTATATTGTTGATTTTAGGCCAAAAGGTAATTACATAAGCTGTAACCGCAAAAAAAATTGAATCAACTTATATACAATGCTGCCATATACTTAAAGTGTTGTCTATTAAGGATATTTAAGTTGTTAACAAATGGTAATGAGTAGAAGTGGGAAAAAGGATATGCATTATCCTTATTCAAGAATATATTTTGTCGGTGGTTATCCTAACATAACTGAGGAGTGTAAGAAAAGCATTGAATTACAGAAGTGCTTCAATAAATGTGTTGATTTGGCTTTGTTTGCAAATGCTAAAAGGGTTTTTTTTAATGGAACGATTGGAAGTTGCTTACAATGAGCTTTTGAACTAGAATGGAGCATTGGATAATAATAATGATGAAGAGAAAAATGGTGGAACCACTTCTGGATCCAAATGTCACTGTTTTGCATGGAAGGCCTCATGGTGGTAGATTCATATCAAGATGAGACGCAACTGCTATTGGTGGTAGAGAACATGGAGAGGTGGTGGTCGAGGGGGTAGAGGTCAAAGAGATCATGGGCGAGTTATATAGTCTTCTCTACAAGATAACTTGGTATAATGAATTCATACCATGTAACTTATTTTCACATTTTATTTGTTATTATATCAATTTTTTAGCTATGAAGAACTGACACTTCAAACAAGGTTAAGTATCTATGTCTGACACTTTTTGGATACTGACACGCACCTGACAGGACTCGACACATGTCCAACATGGCTAGACACGTGTCCTATTAGTTTATTATTTTTAGGATATAGTGAGATACCTGTAGGACACAACATGACATTTTTTAGGACACGACGAGGCTAAATTTGAAATTATAAAATATGTAAAGGCTATTTAGAGAAAATGTTTAAACTATTAATTTTACTTGCACTGTATATATCAGTTAAAACAAGACTTAAAAGTTAAAACACTAAAACAATAAAAGAAATTATTGGTCTGATTGTATAGGAACACATTTATTTTTTTGTCACTTTTTGTACATGCCATGTAGCTAGATTATTGACTGAATGATTATGGTCAATTTTTAAATTATTTGAAGCTTCTCTTTGTAATAGTAGCTTCATTTTTTGTACAGGTCATGTATATTTGCCACTTTTTATGTTTGTCTTATATATATGACGATGATATATGTATATAACATTTCATGCCCATGTTATGTCCTTAAATTTTAAAAATTGCCACATTCGTGTCTCGTATCCATGTCCGTGCCTCTTAGTGTTTTAGATTGGAATAAGGACAAAAAAGTGTTTGTTTTAGTTGTTTTGCAGTAGCAAAGTGTTGTTGGTGGCTTCAATACTGGGACAGTGCAGAGGCAACTATTTAATGGTGGTGAGGTAGTCAAGCTAGCTTTGCAAATTTTTTTGGTAGCGATGCTCATGGACAATATATAGGACCAAATTGGCTAAGATTGTAACGTATCAATAATTGAATGAAATTTTTATATATAAATACAGTTGTAGTGAAATGAAATGAATTGCATGACTAAATTCACCAAGGATTGTTGCTTTATAACACATACACAAAGTTGCTTCACCAAGATTATTACACAAACATAAGTGCAGTCAGACATAATAATACATAAATTGATATTAATTAAGGTCTTTAACATGAATTTGAATACATGTTTCAATTAATGTTAGTGGAAACTAAACAAATAGATATCAATTTCAACAATGTCATTGATAGTAGGTTATGAATGTAACATATGAATTTATTATTGATGGTAGTTTAAATTAATGTTAATTTAATTAAGCTCACAAGTATGTTATTTAACTTCACCATTAATTTGAACATATGTTTCAAGTGATTTTAGTTTAAATTAAACAAATTGATGTTTTAAGGGCGATGAAAGACATTGACATTACGTTGGAATATAATATGTTTATGAATTTGTTAGTGATGTAAGTTGAGATTAATGTATATTTCATCAAGCACATTACACATGTAATAACTTTAACATTAAGTTTGAACATATGTTCAATTAATGTTAATTTAGATTAAGCACATTTATGCAAATTTCGTTGAAGGACATTTACATTAGGCTTAAAGGTAACATGTTTATAAATTTATTATTGAAGGTAGTTTAGACTAATGTTAATTTTATCAAGCACATGTTAGCATGTAATTAAACTTCAAATTTTATTTCAATACATGTTTCAATTGATATTAGTTTAGATTAAGCACATTGATGTTAATTTCATGAAGGACATTGACATTTTGTTTGAATGTAAAATGTTTATGAATTTATTATTGATGTTAGTTTAGATTAATATTAATTTCATTATTGACGTTGAGATGTATTTTTTACTAAGAACCAAATTGATATTAATTTGATTAAGCACATTAATGTTCATTTCATTAAGTTTCAATTTAACATTAATTTGAATACGTATGCAATTAATAAGAATTTATTTTATGTTCTAAATAATTGGTTTGTTCTATAATTTTTTTGCATTGGTACCAATATATGGCCATCATGGAACTTTATAAAATTTTAAGCAAAGCACAATTACAAATTATAATAGATCGCATTTTACAATGATATTTTCAAAGTATAGCGTCATATTAATGAAACAACACGTATTTTCACCATGATAGTTCCACTCCATATTTATAATTTTATAATTCTAAAGTAAACTCCAACTATAAATCTATAATTGTTATAATTTTACATGGAGCTCAACCAAACAACATCTTTCCCTTCTTAATCATATTAAATCATTTGTTTGATTTTTATTCATAATGTCTCTAATCATCATGGATACGCTGAAGAAATAAAATACATACAATCCAATGACATCCATCCAAGATGCACCTTATAAAGTTTTGATGGACATAATTGCTTGAGTGGGATTATATTCTATTAAAGATTTGTTCAACTGTAAATTATGGTAAGCATAATATGTTAGGTTTGATTATATTATGAACAATTTTTTTTATTATTTATTAATAATCTTCTCAATGCACAATTGTAAGAAATTTTATAGAGTATCCAATCACCCAGAAGTTTACAAATAGGAAAATACAAAAAACTTTCCTTTAGGATGGTGGATTTGTTCACAATCTTTATTAATATTTTTAAGAAGATGTTTGAGGTTTGCAAATTTAGAAGCACTGTATTGGGAAGGGGTGGTACGTAGATTGCTTATCTTATGTTGCATGAGTTACCAATTGTAAACAATATTAATATTTATCATAATTTGTACTACTTTATGGAGTTTGGCCATCGACATCTTAAGCAGGCTTTTGCATTAAGAAATTATAGAGCTTCATATTTTCATGATGTAATTTTGTTGTGCAGTGGTAACATTAAGGATGAAAAGGATGGCAAAAGACTTGTTCAAGTTGTGATGCATATTAACAAAATTAGTGAAAGCAGGGTGAAATTTTTTCAAATACTGTGAAAGATATGCATGAAAGGCAATTAAAACCTAAAAAGAACAATGGTACTCGTAGTTCGAACCATTTGCACATTGCATGGTTGTATTTTGTTGACAATCGATAAGTCATGGATTGTATCGAGTGCATTTGTTACCGTGAAGTTATTTTTGTTTATGGTCGATTAGTTGGATGTGATTAATTAAAGAAATTTTGGTAAATGAAAATTTTTGTTGTGCAGTGGAAACGTGATTTCAAATATGAAAATTGGCTAATGAATTCCAAATTTTAAATTGATTTAAAAAGCCCATAGATTTCAACAACCAATTAACGTCACTAAGAAATCAAATGGTTTCACCAAGCAATTTTCTAAGTAATGAATGACATTTATTTTACCTTTAATATATGATCAAAGATTTTAATTACTCCCTTTCTATTTCAATTGATAATAAACTATAGCTATCAAGTTGAAAAATTTTATTGGGACCACTAATAAGAAGTTATTTATGCACTATTTGAAGAAAGGAAAATATTATTTCACCACGATATCGAATTTGAAAATGACATGATCCATATTGATGTTCCCTAAAAGGACTACTTTCTACTTCACTTTATAATAATATAGTGCTAAAATGGTGAAATGATTTTACTGGGACTAATTATCACTTTATTGATTTGTTGTTTGAAGACAATAAAATATTATTTCACTAAGATATGTGCATAATAGAACATATACGTGTTGACGTGATCCTATTGATGTTGCCTAATATGACTCCTTTCAATTGCAATTAATTATAACGTACACCAAAATGACCACTAATAATACAATTTTGATTCACTAAGTCTTCCACACAGGTTTGAAGACATCATCTATAGTGAAATTTAATTTTAAGTGACATGGGCTACTAGAGTGATGGTGTAATGTTTACATATGCGAATAGATTGATTGCAAAATTTGCCAAATATAGTTGAAATGCAACATTTGAAAAAATAGAAATTGGCATAATGTAGAACATAACTAATATATTATATCACAAAAAGAAAATGGCATTTCACTATGACACATAAAACAATAATTGTGGTAATAAAGCAATACAATATCAACGAAGTTACGAATCAATTGTCATTGTTGCAGTCATCACTAGAACTTATAAACTGCAAAGAACCTCCCAAGCACAATGGTGGAGATGGTGGTGGTTATATTTCTTAATGAGGTGGAGGCCCATAGTGTATCTTATCTCCACTAGCCATTGAAATAGCATTGAAGTCAATGAGTGATGGTATCCTTATCCAGAAGTACATTTGAACATTTCTGTCAATGTCGTAGTAGTTGAACATTTGAACAAGACCATTCGCAAACATGTTCTAGTCCTAGGAGACGTCGGTGTTGGAACAAACTTTTACTTGTCATAAATGGTATGGCCTAAAATATGTTACTTTAAGCACAACCATTTCTATTAGTCGTTCGTTTAAACTTCATAAACAGTAATTGGGTACCCTCTGTTAACAAATGATGAAATATAAAAAAGAAATGTTATGTCTCATATACCCACTCAGACTGATAAATACAATAACAATATTTGATACAAAATAGTCACAACCTATGTTATATTGTCTTTACACCACTTGAACCAAACATTCAATGATTGTAAAGATTATAGATAGGTTTTATATATGAAACCATTGATGAAGGAAAAATGAAGGTCACAACTGGATAGTTTTTTTAAGGCTAGGTGAAAGTGAGTTTTTTTGGATTACAATGGTCATTTATAAAAAGATAGTTTTGATGTAAAGCAATGCTTAATTATGACACATTTGAAATTCAAACTACCAAGAAATAAATCTTCATCAGAAATAGTTCTGACATATGGGTCAAGTTTGACATAGAGATAAAATATTTGCTTATAATAAACTTTAGGTGGTAACGAATGACATAGTGCATAGTGGTTAATGTATCATGGTCAGTGAAGTGCAAAATGGATTACAATCCCTAAGTATGGTGAATATATAATATGGTCAATTAAGTTCAATATGTTCAACATGCGATATAGTCACATGATGTTGTTAAATGTATGCAAACTTATGGTCCCATAATGTTATTAAATGTAAGCCAATGTATGCTTGTAAACTACTAAATGTATATTATTTTTTATAACTCACTATTTGACATTTAAAAAGAACTTGCATTAATTGCATGGTTATAAATAGTGGTGAATAGAAGGAATATTGATGCACCATTATTATGTCGGTGTACTATATATTATGTACCTTTTCTAACCATATACATATTTATGCAAGCATATTTGTACAAATATAGTTGTAATTGATGTTATTTTCATTGTGCACATTGATATTTATTTTGAATGTAAAGTTAATTCGAATATATATTATAACTAATTTCAATTTAGTAACATTGAAGTTAATCTGATTAATCTTGTTCAAATTAAGATTGGATATAACTAGTTTAATAAGTTAACATTATTGTTCATTTACATTAATATTAATTTCATAGATCACATTGACATTGAGTTTGAATATAATTTCAATATATATTTTTTAATGATGTTATTTTCATTAAACAAATTGACACTGAATTTTAATATTATGTTAATTTCAGTATATATTATAAGTAGCATTGATGTTAATTCTATTAGGTGGAGCCAATACGTGGCCATCATGCAACTAATATTTGATATCAATGTTAATTCAACTAATATATGAATGTTAAAATTGTGAGTAATTTTTTACTGTAATTTTAATTTGTACAATTATGTGGCAATTTTGTATTTGATTAATATATAATTAAATTACATATTACACATACATTGTACATATATCACACCTTGGCATTAATGAAATGATGTGTATATGAATAATGTCGATTCAACTTTCTATTTAGGATGATATTTAACAATTAAGCTTCACATATAGATTGGAGTTGTTTCTTTGTAGCTCACCTAAACTTAAATCGTTAATTATCTTTTCTCTTTCATAAAGCAACATAAAATGTATATTATGAATAAAAAAACAACTGATACTCTGGTGACATCCAACGACCATATACCAAAACATTTGTTGGTTGACATAATATTTAGAGTGGGTGAACATTCAACTAGAGATTTCGTGAATTTGAAAATATAGTATGCAATCTAACTAAATGGTGGTTTTGATTGTTTTGGAAACATTATTGATTACTTAACATAATATTTTTCTTGTTCTTTCAATTGTAAGGTCTTTTATATCACAACCGAACAACCAAAAGTTTATAGACAGGCTAATATATATAGCTTGCCTAGTGAATGGTGGGTTTGTCCATGATTGATGTTCATCTTTTTAAAAGGATGTGTTTGGTTTGAATATCCAGAGTCCTTGTATAGGGAAGGGGTGGTAAGCAACTTGCATATCTCATCATAAATGAGGTTAATTTATAATCAATTATAATAGTTTTCACAATTTCTAATAAGTTATTTTCTTTTCAGGAAGCGTGCTTTGGCATAGACCCTAACATGACGTCAACGCGTTTGCTACTGCAGCGGGCTACGACAGGAGGAAATTATTGAGCATGGTATATTTTTAGTGTTATTTTGTTGTGTAGTGGTAACAGTGAAAATGAAGAGGAAGGTAAAGAACTTGTTGAAACTGTTAAACATTTGAACAAGTTAGGAGAAAGCAAGGTGAAATTTATTGAAATACTTCATAGGATATGGGTCATGGGGAGATTAACACCCAAACAAAATAATTGTCCTCAAAGGTTGAGCCACTTGCATTATGGACCAGTTTGCTCAGTTGAATTAATGATGTGATCGACTGTATCGAGTGCAGTTATTACCATGAAGTTTTATTTGTTTATAGCCAAATAAATTGTTGGTATTAAGCAAATTTAGTACTTATTCAAATTTTATATTAATTTCACTAAACAAATTAGTCTTATGGTTTGTAATTTCAAACTGATTTCACAAGACATTTGAATTCATGATGAAATCAATTGGGTTAATTTGGTACTGTGGGTTGTTTCACTAGTCATGTAGAATAATTAATGTTATATAGTATATAAGTCTAATTAAAAAATATAATATGTTGATGTAATCAATTTCCTTTTGGTCAATAAAGAAACTTGTTATTTCAGGTCAAAATTGGCATGATTATCCCTAATATTATATCAGTATTAATCAAGATAAATTAGTAGCACATATCACTTATCCAATTGTATTTTTGTAATTAATGTTTACATTTTACCAAGTATTGCCTCACCATGAGAATTATTGGACAATTCGCCACATAAGATGAACTGTATGCGAAAATCAAAATGAGCAGGAAAATAAAAAAGATAAGGAATGATTTCAGTGTGCCTTCACCAATAGTATTTTACAAGGTCCAATAAAAAATTATATAGCTAATGAATAGTTTGATGGTCAATGACATGCACCATGGATTATAATCCCTAAGCATTGCAACAGTAAATTGGGAGAACACAATTTCAATGTGCCTTCATCAATAGTATTTTTGAAAAAAGTGAAATAATAAATAACAAGGATGCTAAATATTGGATGGTCAATGAATTGGACCATGTATTATATTCACTCAGTATAGTGAATAAACCAAGTGGTCAATAATTAAGTGCAATATGTTCAACATTGGATATTGTCACATAATGTAGTTATCCATATGCAAACGTATAATTGACCAAATTATAATTGTTATGAATTGAAACAAATATGATTGGAACAATATAATATCAACATGATTAAGTAACATTATAAATTTATATTATAAGTTATTTCATTTAACTAAAGTTCTAAGCAATTATTTTGTTGTACGTATTTTTTTGTACCATATTGAAATACTTATATTTTATATAAAGTAACACGTATGTGTAAACAGAATTGAGTAATATCATTAAGATTTCATTTAATAAAAAGCACGCATGTTTACAATCACGTCGATATAACTTCGTTAATTAAAGAGTTACATACCTCTATAAATATATACTTGAAAAGTTATTTATCTAACCAAAACTTTCCATTCCATTACCTTATTTTTTTAAGTTTTAAATTCCTATGACTGATAATGACTACATATAAGATGAAAAATACCAGTATTCTAGTGACTTACCTCTGGGATATACCAAAAGAGTTGATGGTTGACATAATTGCAAGAGTTGGAAGACATTCTGTTAAAGATCTTTTCAATTTTACACTAACATATATACAAGATGTTATATTTTATTTTTTTTTATTGTTGCGATCTAACTTATTAATTATTATACTTTATTTTTTCCATCTCAGTTGTAAAGACATTCATAATGTAGTTGATCACCCTAATGTTTACCGATAGATTAATCTGAATAACATCCTTGGTGAACATTGGGTTTCTGCAAGGTCTATGTTTATGTTGTTAAGGCGCTGCACAGAGTGTGAAAGTATAGAGCCATTATATAGGGAAGGGTTGGTATGTTCATTTGCTTATATTCTTACTAATAACAAAAATTACAAAATTAAATTATTGTTTGATATTGTTTGTTATTCTATTCTAGAAATCTTGCTTTGTCATATCCCTTGACATTGAGACATGCTTTGGCCTACTTGAGTTAGCATCTACCATGGGACATTATAAATCATGGTACATTTTAGGTGTAATTTTGTTGTACAGTGGTAATAGTAAGGATAAAGAGGAGGGTAAACGATTGGTTGAAACTGTGAAACAAATGAAAAAGCTTGGAGAAAGTAAGGCATCCCTTATTCAAGTGCTTCAAAAGTTATGGGTGATGGGGAGTTTGACGTCCAAAATAAATGAATATCTTGAATGCTTTTTCCACAGGCATTTATGATGGTGTGGCTTAGTAGATGAGATGTTATCAACTGTATTAAGTGCAATTGTGACCATGAAATTTATTTATGGCCGACTAGATTGTTTAAATTAGTTAGACAAAAACATATTATATAGAAAGTTTAGGAATTTGTATAAAAATTATGACATAATACACTTTAACAAATTATATTTTACTGTATATATTACCTAAACCAAACAATTTCCTTAATCTTTGTTTCAAAATTAATTTTACTTTTTAAGTGAAAGTGATTTCATCAAACAATTGTTTTCACCAAAAATTGTCTAATGCATATATTGCAGGATGTTTGCAAGTCATGTAAATATTATCATAAAGTTGGCCTATCATTTAGATATTGTCATATATTCTTTAGCACAAGTTCTATAAAAAGGTGCTTAAAATTTACACTGCCAAATCTTTATCAAATGGAAAAAAAATGGAACAGCATAGTTAAACTATAGAACCTATCATGTGATGTCAATTTTAAACTAATAGTAGTTCGCCACATATATACAATTACATGATAAATATATATGATTATTACTTTTCTTACTAATAATCATAGTGACTGTAAATTTTTTGTAGATTAACAGTAACTAAACATATCCTTTTTTTAAAAAATTTTTTGCCATAACCATGAGGCCGATTGCACAGTTTATGATAATTATTTTTAGAAAAAAGAGAGGGAAATGAAATTAAAAAAGAAATAACACAAGCGTTACTTCCTTCCCAATTTGGGGCACCTTCTCTCAATAACTCTAAACTTTCTTTACCGATAACCTCAATATTAGCTCCTATCTTCAACACGATAAATTGTTCCAATTCAAATCCCTTTCAAATTTAGGCTTTCAAAAAAAGTCACAAACCCATAGAAGTTTCTTCAGTCAACCATCCACCTCAATTAACACCATAATCTACGTTCAAATTTGTCCTAACCCATCCAATTAACTATTCTAATCGGCAGCGAGAACAATTTTAATACCTTAATTTTATAATATCCTCATACAATCTCGTATATTTTCAAAATTAAACAAAGTAAGTTCATCCAATAAATCAGAAGATCAACCTTCAATGTCGGTGTACACTGGTAGACAGTCGATGGCCACTTCTTCCTAGTTAGTGAGGACATTCTATTTCTATTGCCCTATTAAAACTTTATTTTAAAAGGTGTTACAAATCAACAAAAGGTAACTTTATATTCAAAATCCCAAGATATTTGTTTCAATCAATAATTTCACTATACAAATTATATTTTGTCAAACATATTTTTTTTTCTTTTCATGAATCCATAGACAAAATGTATGATGTCAAGTCCAACAGTGATTCAAATGACATAACTACAAAAAATGCGCTCCAGGTTAGTAATTTATACACATTATTAAGTATTTCATATATTGCGAATGGTTTGATTAAAAAAAGATAATATTTTTTCATACTTTTGAATGAGCAAATGATATAACTTGCATTGAACAAAATATTACAAGTGATTAAAATAAAAAAGTATAATTACTATTATTTTTGAAATCATACGTAAGATTGTGTGATGAAGAAAAGTTGAATACGAACCGAACTCGTGCTTTTGTGGTATTCTTTCATTTTTATATACACTGATATTATGAAATGATATATAAGTGCAAATAGTGCAAATTACAAAAATCACTTAATTTTAAAAAATACTATGTATATATATATATATATAGAGGAAATTTGAAATGCAATAATCATGGAGGTGAAGGCTGATCCATTACCACCATATTTATCATTGAAGTACATTCCTTTTTCAACCTTTTTGAATTATGAACATTTCTTGTTCAGTACATTTCTATAATCAATTTTAAATTATTATGTTTTATGTTTGGATTGTAGGGACTAGATTCCATTTCATTCCAATGAATTGGTTATATCTGTGTCTCCATTTGTAAGCCTCAAGGATGAAATACCTGATACACCTTGTCCATTGTCTTTTAAGGATGAGTTGTTACTGGATGTTGATTTGAAACCACTAGTGGATACACTTAGCATGAAGTCTTGACACAAACCACATTACGAGTGGATTACTTGGATTGATAGGCTGAATCCATATTACGAAAGACTTTGGGAAGTAATGGTGATAAAACAACTGATAAAAATGAGCAAAATTGGACCACCATTTTAAACCAATATGTTTTGTGCAGCTATGCGTTTCTGGGTGCCTAGTGCTAACTCTATTATTTTCCATTTTAGTCTATGTTTAATTACATTACAAGATATTTGCCACTATGTTTGATTGATTTAAATGATGATAAATTACCAAATTTTTTAGCAGCCTCAATTGATTATTTGCATATCATTCATTGATTCAACATGATTGCGTCTCCACAAGCGCACAAAATCATACAAGTAGTAAATAAATATCATCCTATAGATATTGTAACTTGAGTATTGTAATATTAATTGTGTTTATTTGTTTAAACAATGAAAAATGGTGTTTTGAATTAAACTAAAATTAAACAAGGAAAATCTGAATTAAATAACAATTAATTTAAAGAGCTATGGTTCTTATTACTAATTCAAACGTTTCTTAAGATCAATTAACACCTAAGCCAAGCCTAACTTTAATCTAATTTGAAGGTATGTAAAGAATCATAGGCTTTTCTCTCAGATAACCCTATAATTAACCAAGTAGGTTAACATCTTAGATTTATAGCTCTCACTTACTAAGTATTCAATCAACCCAATTTAAAGCACCAACCCTTAATCAATATTAGTTACTTTAATGTTTCTCAACTAAGAAAGCACCTAATAAGTTGTTGTTTGTATCCAATGCAACCTATCTCTTGATTAAGTTTCATTGTGTAAGTTCAATCAAATGGTGATCAATCCTATGAAGACATTAAGTCCAACAACAACCAAAGGATTTAGATTAATAGCTTAGGTTTAATTATAATATTCACATGGTTGAATTGAAATAAGAACCCTAACAAAGAACTTAGCCACTTATGTTAATTATAAGAGATAAAGATGAAGAATAGAAGAAAATAAACATCATCATTAATTCAAAATAGAAAAATGAACAGTATCAATTATTTAGAAAAACCCCATTTGAAATAGAGGGCTTATTATTCTTCAAACCTTATGCTCAATCTCCAAACCAACATAAAACAAGAACTAGTCTTTTTTCTCTCCAAAATGATAAAAAGAAAATTGTAAAATGAAATTAGAAAAATAACATAATATTATTCTCTTGTTTCTGGAGGCTACACACATATAAAACCGTAGCCTCCAACCCTTTGATTTGTTTCCTTGTGAAGTTTCCTTGGCTGTGTGTATTTAGGCGCATGGCTGTGCACAACTTTTTTTTTCCATAATTCACTCCAATCATCCTTAAATGCTCCTTTACATGCTCCTTTGAATTTTTCAGAATCTTCATAATCTCCATGCAACTTTCCTTTACTATTCTTTTTACTACCTAAATCCACAAAAATAACCAAATAACACTAAAAATAAACAAACACACAAATCATACACACATATACTCAAACTAAACACAAACTCAACAAAAGAGACACAAATGCAACTGAAATAACATCTAATCCTAACACATTGAATGCTTAAAATAATGCATTTCTCACACTCATTAAGATTCCCCCATACTTGAACGTTTGCTTATCCTCAAGCAAAGCTCGAAAACACATATTCACCTAAAGAATCATGTTCATTAACTACCTTTAACTTGACTAACTACCTCAATCTTACTTTAATAAAAAGCTTAAAAACTCAAAATTAAAACAGTAACTCGAGGTTAAGAATGCATTGTTACCGTTTGAAGAGCATACTTTTGCATTGAAATAATGAAAGCAAATGATTGACACCCAAGAAAAATAGAAGTAGGAATTATGCCAATAATTAGGTAGTTAAAATTTAGCATATACAAGGTTTAAAAAAAAATTTCAATCAAAATCCTCCCAATCTCAGTATCCCCCACCTTTCTTGTGTTACTCGATGTGGATACCTCCCAAAAGGGTCCTTTGGATACTCTTACTCTAAAAAGAGCATTGGAGTAGGAGCGTTTAAAGATTTTGGCTCCAAATGAGTGTGTTTTATGCTCCATCTCGTTGTTTTATTGATTGATTTTTTTTGAAGAATAGACCAAAATACATGAAAACTTAACCACTCTAAAGTAGCTTCAAATTCGTACTCACAAGCACTTTTCTCAAGCATCAAGCATCTAAATTCAATTTTTCAATAGAAAAGTGAGCATTAAGTTCATTAAATTTTAAAAATCCCTAACCACAAGTCACTCTCCTAATTTAAAAGGCCAAACAAATCATTAAAGGAAGATTAAAGCATTTCTTCAAGAAAACTAAGGCTAATGAATAAGGCTCTATATGTGAGTATGTTGCAAAAATTCAAGTGTGAGAGTAATGCATGAACAACACAAAAATTAAACCTAAGCATGCATGACTCTTAAACTGAAACAAACACATAAACACATAAAGAAAATAAAACAAAACAAATAAATAAAAACTATAGAGCAGTATACTTCCCTAAATCTGATGCACTTGGTGGGGAAGTAAAAGGAGTGGCAACAATGGCTTTTGCCACCTCGTTGATCATTTTAGACCTTTTGCTTTGAGGGAGTATGTGAAAGATTTCATCAAATTGGGCTTGCAACCTTATAGCCCTTGATTCACAACGCCTCTCAAAATTTTCCATATCATTGGAAAAGTCCATAATCATGTTCCCAATCCTATTGTTAGAGATGTCCACATCTCCTTGATCTTTTCCATGATTCCATCACTCCAATGTTCTATGTTCCCTCTCTTCCTTGCTTGGTTCTCACTTTCATTAGTTTCTTCCTCTATTGTGTTAGGAGGCAAAGGGACTTCACCATGTTACATTGTCGACGTGCAACAAATAACATCTTTTTGAATTGACATCATAAAACTCATTAAACTCTGTGATGATTTCAGCTCGAACAAGGTAATCTTCATCTAGGGATTCAACTTCCAAAGGCTTTAATTGATGTTTAGCAAATTCAAATGGAGCAAAATACAATGCCAAACCAGTGGTAATATGCCCCATTGACAATAATGCCTTCCTAGCTTGCACAACACGCTACATAGAACACAAAAGAAAGTATGTACTACATACTTTTGTGTTAGTCTTTAAGCACCACAAAACAAATAACTCATTAGGAGAAACCCTAGTGTTATCCTTTCTTCCAAAGATTGTGTGTGACATGAATTTATGCATAACTAAATATAAGTGATCTTTGATCAAACCTTAGTCATCACTTGACCTTCGCAAACTCTATCACCTCCAATGATTTAATGCCAAAAACTACTCATATTATAATCCAATGGAGGTTGACAAACACCTCCTTCAGGAAAACCAAAGATATCAGACATGATTTCATAATTAAAATAGTACTCTTTCCCAAAGAACCTACCCCTTGATTTGCATCTAAAATCTTAAATGTAGTGTAAAATTCTATTGTTTATATTATGTTGGGCTGCAGCCAATTTAGACCGCCCTAATTTATTGCAAAACACATCTATGGTTCCTTTGATCCCGATGTTCAAAAGGACTTCATCATCAAAGTATTTTGGCTTGCTGAGATTTCTTTTGACTAAGAAGCAGAATCTCTTACCTTCCTCTTCAGAATAGATGGCAAAGAAACCATCATAATCATTCCTTATGTCCTTGGACTTACCCTTACCATCACTAAGCCTCCTTCCTTAGAATTGAGTTTTTGTTCTACCTATCACAACAATGTTAGTTCTTCACAAAAATAAAGCAACACAAGAGAATGAAAATAACAAGAACAACAACAAAAAGAAAAGAAAAGAAAAGTAGGGTTTAAATAAGAGGGATGGGATACAAGAAATTCTATTCCTAAAAAAAGGAAAAGAAATAAATTTAAAATTAGTACAAAAAGGAAAAAAAATAAAATCATCAAGTGAAAATTTCCTTAATCAAATAGGAATTAGGAATTAAAAAGGAAGCTAAGCTCACTTAAAATCCTAATTTAACAAGGAAACTAAAATAAAAAATAAAATCAAATTAAAAATTAAAAATAAAATAAAAATTTAACAAAGAAATTTAAAATTTAAAATTTGAAAAAGTTTAATATACTCCCCGCCCCCCCCACACC
>CATIWM010026146.1:0-41835 GCA_949671775.1 Mallotus repandus | reverse complement strand
TTATTATTTTATACTTCTAACCAATTTTCTTATTTTTTATAAATCAGGTAATTGTCATGAGTCAAGACATACATAATATTCCAATTCTATAAACGGACACACATATCCTTCTGATTAATTTTATTTTTGATATTATAAATTCATCTATTAAATCTCTAAATTTCTAACGGTCCCACTTGGTGGAAAGTTGTGGGTTTCAATAGGTTCTCTTGATGGATAAATTGATAAAATTACCTTATTGTGGATAAATTGATAAAATCACAACTGAAATATACATTATTTATCAACCAAAATATGAAAATTAAAAAATATATTTTCTTGGGGCAAAATTACCTTTAAAAGCTGTGGGTAGGAAAAGAGAAGAAAAAAAAAAGGGATCAGAAGACTGCTTCTAAATTTTCATAATATGAGTCTCCTTTATATAATGAATTGGTTTGGTACCAATCTGAACTACAACTTTACAATTTGGAGCTAGATGAAGCTTATGTGTTCTAAAAGTTAGTACCTAGATTTCAATGGTAATTAACTTTTACGTAAGTTCTTTTCAATGTGTGATTAACAAGATATTGAAATTTTAAAAAAATGTATTAATTGGTCAAAATTATTTTCTTAAATGCAAGAATTAAAATGTAAAAAGAAAAGTATCTTAAAATTAATCACCTAAACATTCATCTAATTGACAAATAAAATTAATAATAATGATTTTTAAAATTTTTAAACTTTAATAGAACAAATTAAAATGTATGATATAAAAATGAAAAATTGTTGAAATTCCTAAAGTAATTATCCCTTATTTCAATTATCGAAGTATGTATACATCTATTTTTTATAATTATTTTTAATAAACTAGGAATTTATATATGTTTAGTACTAATTCATTGTTTAATCTTTTAAAACAAATTTCTGGAAGTAACTATTTCTTATAAAAAAAATTATGATTCTTTCAAGTATCACATAATTCTATTATAAAAAATAACATTGACTTTTCCAATAAAAAATAATTTTATCATTTTATCGTTTATTATTAGGGATTGTAGATTCTTTTGTGAAACTTTAATATTTTGTAATTTTAAATTATTATATTGTGAGATATGAAGCGTATAATACTCGTAATTTTTTTAAAACATCTAAATATTTACCATTTTATTTTATTTTTTAAAAACAAATATTTACCATTTTATATCGTTTGATCAAGGAAAAAATTAAATTTATTTGTTGTGGTTTTAGGTGATAAAAATGATAGAAAATATAGAATTTTTATATTTTATTTAACAAAACGATTCCAACCACTATTAAAAATAGTAATTCTAGGCCAAATTAGTTAAATTCATGAGACATTGATTGAAATTAGAATTCAATTTCTTATCACGGAAGAAAAGAAAAATATGAGGTGTGATAATTTTTTTTATTACAATGGTATCAACATAAAATTACAGAGTATTAAATTGTCACAAGAAAAACCTTAATTCCCAAAAAAACTCTTATTAATATAACATTTAAACCATGAACTTTCTCAAAAATTAGTATATAAAATTTATTTGTATTATTAATAAAATTTTTCTAATTAAAATTCAAACAAGGTGTGAATATTTAATTAGTTGTGAATATTTAATTAGTTAACATTAATATGGATATTTATATTGTATGCACTTTATTTTATATAATATAATAGTTTTGTAACTGAGAGAAAATTCTCCTGAAAATATATTAAGTCAAAAAATCAATGAATTACTAAAATAATTACACACTAAATTTTATCAAAATTTTTGAAAATTCTATTTAAAAAGAAGATTAAGCCATTTGTATCTAAAATTTTATAAATTTTTCTATTTTTCACTTATTTTTCTTCTATAATTTAATATTAGAGTTGAATATAGAAATTTATTAGCTACACGATTATGTATTTAAAATATTTTCAAATAAAAATTAATGTCTAAACTAAGATTAATCTAGAATTAAATTTGAATTCCATCATATTTAAGAAATTTTTATTTATGTATGTTTAACTAATTTTTTTTAACTTTTTGTTGAGCATTAAAAGGGAGATTTTTCTTGATAAATAGGACTTGGCAATATTTTTTTAAAACTCTGATTTTTATAAGAAGGCTTTTTATTGCTTAGTCCATGTAAATAATTTTAATGAAATCTTCACTTTTAATATGGATATATATGTATGACTATTTTGATCATGAGATTTAGTGTATATATCTCTTCATTCTTTAAACATAAAAAATAATTATTTAAAAACTAACCCTTTTTAATCTATTTCATAAAACATGCATGTAATTATTTATAAGTAAATTTACATATTCCGTGCTTCTTTTATTTTTATATAATACTAGTTGTGAATTCATATTTTGTATGAATTATAAATAGTATACATATTTCAAAATAATTAATTAAATAATTTTAATAAAATAAAATTAAAATTTAATTAAATACAAAAATATGAACTTAAAAAGTTATTCCATTTAATATGTATAACAATAATAACAATTGAATAAATAAAATAAAAGAAAAATAGAAAATAATTGAAAAAAGGAATGTTTTCGTTAGAATTAAAGATATGATTTTTGATGCATATGAAGAGTAATGTTTTAGATATAATAGAATTAATATTTTATATAAAATAGAATATATATATTATAGAATAAGATTTTTTTATATTTTTAATAAAAAATATTGTGAATTTTAATAACTCAACACATTAGTCTTTAGGAGTGGATGTTGAACTATGAAGAGGGACACTTGTCAAATTTTGAACTTAATAACTTTAGAGTTCAGCATAATAAATAATTTACTTATAAATAAAAAATAATAATATCCATGTCACAAAATTAAATTGAATTACTTTAAAGGGTAAATAAATTACATTAAAATTGAAGAAATTAAAAAATTCACTTGAAATAAAAAATTCAAAAAGTTTGAATGAAAAATAAAATTAAAACAAATATATTAAATTAGTTTATCATTTATATATTAGCTTGAAATAAAAAAAAAGAGAGTTTGAATTAATAAATTAAATTAGAAAAATAAAATGAACAATTGTTACCAAAATTAAGTTGTCTACATATTCTCTTGGAGTTTAAAGGAATCAAAGTCTACATAGTTCTCTTACTTTTTTAAAAAAAATTATTTACCCTTTTTATCTTTTAAATTTAATCACTTCCTACACTGGAAGTTGAAATTCTTGTTTCTCCTTCAGTTGTGAAATCGGATAAATCGTTATTTTCTTCTCTTTTAATTTCTTGTGTCCTTAAGGTTACTTTAGTCCAATCGTCAACACATGTGTTATGCCTCCAATGATTCAGGAGCCATTGAAGATTGAGTCATATCCAAAATACTTACTTTTGCACTTAATGCTTGTTCAACGACAATTGTTGGAACTAGACTAGAAAAAATTTATTTAGCAATTTGTGCAAGAACCGAAAATGTATTCTAGTTTTGACTTCCCCACTCAAGAACAAGAAAATCTTTACATGTTTTACTATCACCAAACTTAAAAGTAGTTGTTAGATAAATGTCAAGTTCGGAAAATGAACTGGATGATCCTCGAGGTCTTTCATTTCTTTGTATTAAGACATGATCACTCATGTTAATTTTTATTTATTCATCTTAAACCTGACCACTAGTAAAAGTACAAAGAATAGAATAACTATAAAATGTAGAAGTAGAAGTAGAAATATCTTTATTATATTCATTAAATAATTCTAACATTATTCTTCTAACAGTATTAATTATTAAATCAATTATTAAATCAATTATCAGTTTCATTATTATTTATAAGATCTAAATATTCATAATATACACTTAAATAATTATTTAATCCGTCTATTTTACACTTAGAATAAAAAACACATGCTATAAGATTAATTAATAGAATATATTTAAAATAATTTAATTATTTTAATTTCATTATTAAAATTAATTTTTTTAAAATAATATCATTTTTATGTTCTTTTAATGCACCAACAATATTAATACATTCAATTAATAATAAATAAGATGTAGGATAATACACATCACTTAAATCATATGTTGCATCACTAAAAATTTTTAAATATCTAAAAGTTTTGTGCTAACTTCTCAATCTTGTGGATATAAATTAATTTGTGACACATTATTAGAAATAAATGTGTATAATAAATCTCTATATCCATATGACTTGTTTAGGGGCGGAGCCAGAAAATATTTCAGAGGGACAAACCTTAATTCATCTTAGTATACTAAAAAAGTTTCATTCAAAATAAACTAACAAAATAATATCTCAAAAACACTAACAATAAATTCTTTTTAATAATATTTCATCTATATGTTTAAGTTTTTTTAAAAAATTAGTCCGATTTTTTTTGTTTACCTCTATTTATATAAATATTTATACTTGGTTCGAACTATTTTATTATTTCATATGTAACTGTTGTATTTCCTAATAAATTAAAAATAAATGGTGCATTGGCTTTTTAAATAAAATTACAAATTTAAAAATTTTCAAATTAATAAATACAATTTCAAAATTTAATTATAGAGATTAATATGTAAAATATAAAGTTATGAATTCTTTTTTTTTCCCAGTGGTATTTTTCATTTTAATTTTAATTTTAGTTTCTCCCTTTTTTTTTAATCTCTAATTAATCATAATTTTTTGTATATAGTTTTTATTTTTTCCACTTCACATCATATACTCATTAGTTTTCTATATTCTTATAACTCTTCATATTTAATTTTAATTTTCAAACTTTTATATTCTTTATGATTAACAAACATTAAGGTAATTTTTAAATTTCTCTTAAAATACTTTATATTTAAAAATTGTAAGTATTATTTTATTTTAAACAATGTTATTATCTCCGAATTTTTATCATTAAAAATAGTTTCCATAAGACAAAATTATTAAAAATAAAAACCCAAAAAAAATTCAATGTCATTAGGCATCCCCTAATAAATATTAAAATAATAATTGTTTGGTAGGATATTATAACATTTTATATGATAGAGTTTAAAGTTTACCTAGTTGTATATCCGCATGTTAAGCGGACTATTTATTAATAAATTATTTATTTATATTTTAATATATTTGATTAGTGAAAATTTTAAATTTTAGGACATATATAAATAATAAAATTTACATAGATTGAAAAATAGTATAATAAATTTTTTTAGCATAAATAAATAGTATAATAAATTTCTATTTATCGTATAATAAATAATATATAAATTTACTCTGAGGTTTAATGATGTTACACGTAAAGTTTTATAAGTGAATACCAAAATATAAATTAGTCATAAATTTAATTTTTGTTACCATAATTTTTTAGTTATAATAAGATTAGTTTTAAAATTATTATATTAGTATTAGAATATATATAGTAGTTTTTAGTTGAAAAATAATACTAAATAATTATTATATTATTATACTTTATTTTTAAAAAAATAAAATTTCTAATATTTGAAAAAAATATTTGAGTAATTTAAGGTGAAAAAATATATAGTATATAAATATTTTTAGATTTTGAGTAGTATTAAATTATGTATAATATTGTTTTAGTTACAAAATAATACTAAATAAATATGCTAATTATTTTTTTTAATAAAAAATTAAGATTTTTAATAATTTGACACATTAATTTTTAGAGTGAATACTCAAAGATGAAATAGACATTTGTCAAATTTTTGGCTTAATAACTTTAAGATTCAGGATTTAATATATATATAGATTTAATGACTTAATTATTAATTATGCTTAGGTAATTTGTTCCTTTTGCAAACAACAAGAGAAAATTGATCAGAACAATAATTTAGGAAGCTATTCAAGAAATATATTCTTTATATATCTTGACTTCATTTTCACTGCTTGAAGCATCAAGAAATCTAAATATAATTATCAGAAGACAAATCCATCACAATCAGAGAGGTAGAAGAAAGCCCTTTGGTGTTGAAATGGTGATAACATCTATATTGATTTACTTTTTGAAAAAAAAATGTAAGTTTGGTTATTTTTTCCTAAAACATTAAAAAAAAAGATTTTGAGGGATTTTATTTTTGAAATAATGATGGTTAATATAAATTTGATGATGAAAATTCATGAGAAAAATAAATCTTAGGGAAACAAGAAAAATACAAGTTTGTGCATATTATTATTTCCATTTATTGTCTTAAGGGGAAAAAAAATCATAATGCTTATTCACTTCATTGTTTTTGGTACATTGTCAATTTATTGATAGAAGAACAAAACCAAGATATGGCCAGTTTATTAGAACCTAAAAAAAAAAAAAAAAATAGTAGAATAAAATTAGAATTAATATCTTACAAAATCTTTGTCCTTTATACCATTTTGCCTTGGAATCTAAGAATGGCAGAAATAGGTGCCATTGCCAAAAACAAATTAATATTTTCCCCCTTCTTGTCACAAAATATGCCTCATGAAATAGAATGATACTAGCATATGCTCATTATATGATGCTAAGCTTTCCTAACCTTTTTTTTTAAAGTGCTTCTCATAGAAAAATCCCTTCATCTTCAAACCTTTTAGACATTCCCTTATTTTGATTTTTCTTTTTAACATTACAACTTTTTTTTGGAGGGGTTTCAGTGTTTTAATTACTAATTAAAACAAAACAGGGTTTGTTGATTAAATTGAAAATCAATTAAAATTCTGGTTCAAGTAAAAATTAAAATTGATAAAATTGAAAAATAATTAATAATTTATTAAAAATATTTTGTATTTATATTAATTTATTTTTATTAAAATAAAATGCATTGTTAGTTATTTATTTGGTGAACTAATACAAAAAATTTAGTTATTTAATATTTAAAATGTTATGTATTATTTTAAATTGGTTGTACCACATCATGAGCTGATATCTAACAGATTCAATTTTCTGTTCCATCTAAAAATTAAGTAGCAGTTTATTTTTTTTTAATTCAAGTAGTATTAGGTAAATGGTACATTTTATTGTTATTTTATTTTTTTATAAAGTAAAATATATTTTTTCAATAACTATCATTATATGATAAAATATATTTTTATTGTATGGTGATAAAGATAAAGTAAACAAAATAAGTAAAAACCAAATAACCATTGAATTTTCCTTAAGTAAATAGCATCAGATTTTAGTTTTGATACATTGCATTCAGTTTACATTTCTGATTGGATATAAATCTAATCACTATAATTGAAAACTACCTTTAACTTTCCATTACAATGGAACTATACTAGATGTTGATATTCTAGGAAAAACTTTCCAGAATACATTTCTAATCACTTGAATAATTTGTGTTGGCTTAAAAAAATTTCTTTGTAACCTATTTAATTGCTAGGTCTGAAGCTAAAAATACTCCATCTATTAATATTTTGGAAAAAATAATTGCTTTTATTATAAAAGTATTCTACAATAGAATATTGCTTTAGCTAAAAATGCATACATAATAATAATAATAAATTATTTATTAATTTAAATGTAATTCCATAGAAAGGCCTATTATTCACAAATTTGAAGCTTTTAAATATGAGTTTTTTTTTTGTTAATAAATATGATTTTTTTTTGTCAAAAAATGGTTAGTTTTATTGGGGATTTCACTTTCAATAGCTAGAAGTTAGAACATACATAATAAATTAGAAAAATCCATTGGATTAAAAAAAAAACTAACATTTTATTATTCCATTGTGTGATGTGGCAACAAGTTACCAATCATGGACACCATTAAAACATTCATAAAGGTGGCTCTCTAATGAGAAGGAAATAGAAAAAAGAAAAAAGAATCAGAAAAAACATTGGAAGAATGAAGGGAGTGATATCCATCATTCAATCCCATGTGCTTATTCTCCTCCTCTCTTCAATCCCCAAATCTCCCTCTCCTCCATCAAATTCCTCATTCACTTCTCTCCTCAATTATAAGTTAGTATAGATACATAATCCACTTTTTGAGTTTTTGAAAAATTTTTGCATCACCAAACCAAAAAGCTGATCACATTCAGATAGCATACACATATACCCATATACCCATATCATATAAAAATTTATATCATATTTATGTATTTATGTTTGTATTCTATACATATTTTTTTTTTAGGGAAAGAGAGAATCTTTATTTATGCACTTTTCTTTTTTTTTATCACTACAATATAAAGACTCAAACTTTCCCTCTGATTCTGATCCATTTGGCTTCTCTTTTGACTTAGAAAAACTCTCCTCCCAAGGTTTCAGAAAAGAAAGTTGGGTTTTTTTATTTTTTTTCTTGACAAAAGAGGAATTGGGTGTTGTTCAAATTTATGTAAGGATTGATAATTTGATAGGAAAATAAGAGATTAGAGTGAGTTTGAGAGATGTTGGCAATGGAGAAAGATTTTGATTCAAAGCTTAGGATTCAAAGCAGCAATAATTCTTCATCATCTTCTTCATCCTCTCCTTCTATTTCTTCTTCTTCTAATAATAACAAGAGCCTTGGGAATGTGCAGAGATCTAAAAGCTTTGCATTCAGGGCTCCTCAGGAGAATTTTAGCATTCAAGATTTTGAGCTTGGCAAGATCTATGGTGTTGGTTCTTATTCAAAGGTTTGCATTTCTTCTTCTGAAGCTGTTTTACATTGGATTATTTTTACCCCCCTTTCTTGTGGGTTTGTTGGCTTTTTTTTTTTTTAATTGGAGATTAATGGGTTGTGTTTGTTTGTTGAAATTTATGATTGTTTTCTATTGTTTCCTTGATTCATAGACTTCTTTGTGCGATATAATCTACTTAATACCAGCCTGTAAAATTAAGTCCTTTTATTCTATTGGGAAATGTTTGTTGATGATGGTAAATGACACTTCTGCACTGAATTCGTTGGTTGGCCATTAATAATACTTAAGTAAACATGTTGGTCAAGCTCTGTGAGGAAATTTCAATTCAAGGGCAGGATGGTTTTATGGATTTGGGGCAAGATAAGAGTGCATAGAGATATTGGATTATATCTTTTGTTTGATTTTGGAATATTAGATGCCAACTGAACAAATTTAATTTTGAATCATATTTGATGTTTATTCTTAAAAAAAAAAATGAAAACCAAATTGTCTTGTATTGGGTTCTCTTTTGTGCTGAAATTTTACTATGAATCCATATAACCATCTACTGCTATTTATTCTCTCTTTTTTTTTTCCTGCACCCAATGAGACATTAAAGAAGTCTTGGAGCTTTAAGTTATTCATTCTGAGAAAAGAAAAAGAGAAAAGCTGTTTGGTTGTAAGAATGTCAGATGAATGAAAATCATATGTATTGAGGTTAAAATATCAGCACCCATTATTTGGGCATCTTAAATGGTCTAACCTGTGATATTAGCTAGGTGAGAACCTTCTAATTTGGAAATTATTCTTTTAGCATATGTTGTTCCTTTGATTAACAATATACGTAGGATTTTGAAATATTTATTAGGAAGGAATCCCTCTTTTTACCTTTTCTTGTGATACAATCAAGGTTTATGGCTCTACAGTTACTACGGGAAATTGCTTACCTGGGCAACCTTTTGCTTTTTGTGTGAATGTGTTATATACACACACGCATTCTTTATAAATGCTAAAATATTGAAAGAAATTATGTTCTTTACTTGTTAGATGAGGATTTTCTGAGCTTGCAGCCAACTTTATTATCTAGTTGTGACACTCACCATTTGTATTCTTATCACTTATATGGAAATAATTGTTAGCCCCTGAGCTTCTTGTTAGTGGAAACTTACTCTTAACTATCATATTAATTGATATCCCAGGTAGTGAGAGCAAAGAAGAAGGATACTGGAATGGTATATGCTTTAAAGATCATGGACAAAAAATTCATCACTAAAGAAAATAAAACATCTTATGTGAAGTTGGAACGTATTGTTCTTGATCAATTGGATCATCCTGGAATCGTGAAGCTTTTTTTTACTTTTCAGGATACTTTTTCCCTGTGTAGGTATCCCTGGTAACAACTTTTCCAAATTTCCATCTGCTTCATTTAGTCTTTAGTTCTTTTCTTTTCCATCAAGTTTGGATTTTATTGATTTGCCCAATTTGATCTGTAATATGAAGTTGGTCTTTTTGACTATGTTGGCAGACATGGCACTTGAATCCTGTGAAGGTGGAGAACTTTTTGACCAAATAACCAGAGTAAGCTAAATGCAAGAAACTCATCGTTCGCCTTCTATTTTATTTTGAAAAAAAATGCAAATTTTGTTGCCATTTGGTCTGATAAAATTTCCAAAGGGGTATAGTCATTTAACACACTTCTGAAAAAAAGAAGGGAAGAAATGAAAAATAGAATAACTGTACAATTATTCTAAAGTTTAAAAGACCCAAAACTACTTAAACCAAGAATAAATTTTCTGCTTCCACTAGGGCTGTCCCTCATGTCCCTCCAACAAATTATTAGCTGTTTCATTGAGCATGAAAGCTGAAACCATGGCTTTTGAAGCAAGGCATCTGAGTATTCATGTCATGGCTAGTGTCACAAATTTGATGTGCATTTGTGAATTGTTTTGCATTGTTATAATATGTCTATATATACACGCAGCTGTCTGGCCTTTTATCTGCAACAGGGGCGTAGGCCCTTTGTCCTTTGCTCTATAATTGCATTTGAAACTTCTTGGGTAATTACAAAACATGCTTCAGTTTTTATTGCAACATTTGGGTCCTGAATGCTTTAAACTTGGAAACCTGTTGTGTTGTTTTAAACACGTGATTGTTGTGCTGCTTCCTTTGTTACCATACATTAGCAAATCTGGGTAATTTGCTTCCTTGCAGAAAGGCCGCTTAACTGAGGATGAAGCTCGCTTCTATGCTGCTGAAGTAATCGATGCTCTTGAATACATACATAGTATGGGATTAATTCATCGAGATATCAAGGTAACTTTAAGAGTGCGTGCACTTTTTTCTTTTTAGGCATCTGAAAATTGCTAAAAGTTTCTTAAATTGCAGCCGGAGAACTTACTGCTTACAGCAGATGGACATATTAAAATAGCTGACTTTGGGAGTGTGAAGCCTATGCAGGATAGCCGCATCACTGTCCTTCCGAATGCAGCCTCAGGTAGTGCTGTAATTTGATCATTTAAAAACTGGTTCACTATGTCTATGAATGTTGGATTAAACTGTCTTCTGTTCATTCTCTGCTTAGATGATAAGGCTTGCACATTTGTGGGCACAGCCGCATATGTCCCTCCAGAAGTCCTCAATTCTTCTCCTGCAACATTTGGGTAAAGAAACCCTTTCCTTAAATGAGCTGTACATATTAGTTAGAATAAAATAGATTACAACTCGAATAGAGTTTTTAAGTGTAGGCATTTGGTGGATATTGTGCCAAGGTATTTGTAGCAGGTGCTTATAGCTAAGCTTCTCTATTAGTTTTGTTATCTTGTTTTGGGATATGTAGGATAACTGTTTACCTTTCTTTTTTTACCAATTCAAACAGAAATGACCTCTGGGCACTTGGCTGCACCTTGTACCAGATGCTTTCAGGAACTTCTCCTTTCAAAGATGCTAGCGAATGGCTTATATTTCAAAGAATTATAGCCCGGGATATTAGATTTCCCAACTATTTTTCAGAAGAAGCTAGAGACATCATTGATCGGTTGTTGGTAAGCTACAAAGCTCTCACCCCTAAACTTTTGTTTGAGTATGAATTTTTGTTACATTATTCTACTTTGCACATTTACTTTTTCTTGTTTGTTTTTTCTATTTTACTGATAATATATAATGTATAATATATATATATATATATATATATATAGAAATAAATGCAGTTTTATGATGAGAATTGTATGCAAAAATGATGGAGCATAACATGCAGCATAATTTGCTCAATTATATGGTGGGTCTATAATCCAAATGACTGGAAACCACATGTAAGCATGGTTGTAGTTGTTAAAAAAAAAAAAAAGAAGTGTCTGGTCCTGAAGTTCTCTTTTTGGTTGATGCTGTGCAAAGTACCTCCTTGTTTGTGTTAAATGCTATACATGGATGTTAGTCTTGTTCAATTTTTCAAGGTACATAACTAGTTGACAAGGAGCTAGGTATTTAAATAGTGATCATCAGTCTTATTATGCAGGAAATTAACACCACATGTGGGCATTCAATACTTTAAGGAAGTTACAAATACTACTTGTTCTTTTTTCCTTTGGCTACATATTAATTACAGTCGATCAGATTAGTCCTCCACGAATTGTAAAGTTCATAATTCCAGTTGTTTTACTTTTCATGCGATAATGATGTAGGATATAGATCCCAGCAGAAGACCAGGTGCTGGACCTGAGGGGTATGCTGCACTAAAAATTCATCCTTTCTTTAAGGGAATTAACTGGAAGAACTTAAGAGAGGAAACTCCTCCAAAACTTGCTTTGGAAGCAATGGTATGACTTTCACTATGTTTTTTGTAAAGTATATTCATTTTTTTCTTGCAAACTTTCTATCTCTTTTTCATGATCTGTGGATTAATTCTTTCTAGACCCATTCTGGTGACGGTGAGCATGATCCTGATTCTTCATGGAATCCTACACATATTGGGGATGGTTCAGCAAGACAGAATGATGGAGCTGTTGGAGCTTCATCATCTGCTGAGTCATCTGGTTCTATTACAAGACTTGCTTCTATTGACTCTTTTGATTCCAAGTGGTATCAACTCAACACCCTTTCCATTGTTCTGTTATTTGCCTTAATTTATCCTCTTTTATTTTCCCCTTAAGAATGAATTGATTATGTGCAAGATCTTTTGGCTGGTGTGATTAGGAAGTTTTCGGTCCTTTTTTTAATCGCTTTTGCAGTAGTAGTCCAACCATGTGTAAAAGATATTGTTGGACTTGATTACAATGCATTAAATTTGTTGAAACCAATATTTAGTGTAGTCTTCCTCATAATTCATAGATTGCACAGTTGAAGCAAGGAATATTGACTTGTTTGAAATTTTATGGAGGCTTTGGAAAATAGATTGGGATTCAAGATTTGTTAACTCTTCCTGAACTTGCAGAATAATTGAGTTGAAACCCGGTTTAAAATTTCCAATATTTTAACCTAAAGAAGTTTCACCTTGTAAAGCATTACCAAGAGACAGTACAGCTCATTTTGTAGAAGAAATTTTAAGGCAAAAAAAAAAAAAGTGCCTTGATCTTCGTTTGCGAGCATTTTAGAGCATGCCACTTATTTTTGTTTCTTCTTTGTTGATGTGTTTATAAAGCTTTGGAGGGATTTCATTGACACAAAAAGTCATTACTATGATTGTTGTTTCCAAAGACTTAAATTGGAGGCACACTTTTTTTCCTGGACCAGGTACATTATTTTAATGGTTTGATTTTCAATACCTCAGGCAACAATTTTTGGATCCAGGGGAATCCGTCCTTATGATCTCAATGGTGAAAAAATTACAAAAAATAACAAGTAAGAAAGTGCAGCTCATTCTTACTAACAAGCCAAAGTTGATTTATGTGGATCCGGCAAAGTTAGTGGTAAAGGGAAATATAATTTGGTCTGACAATTCCAATGATCTTAGCGTCCAGGTTTCAAGTCCTTCAAATTTCAAGATCTGTACGGTATGCTTTAATTCACTCCATCATTCTTGCAAATCCTTGTACTATTTTTTCATGTAAAATAACTGTGTTGTGGGGCCATGCTTATGTTACTCCTGCGCAGAAAATATAAACTTAAAAAAGATTCTTGCTCCACTTTTTAAAAAAAAAATAAAAAATTAGCCACTGTGCTTGCTATGGCTTGCTTGGCTTAGCATCATATGCAATTCATGACCTGGATTGAAAACTAAACTAGACTGTTCCCAGATTATATTCACCATCCACCCTCCCTCCTTATATATATATATATATATATATACACTTCCCCTTTTGCTCTTTAAATTTATGATTTGGAGTCACTGTTTCAGCCAAAGAAGGTGATGTCGTTTGAGGATGCAAAACAAAGGGCATGGCAGTGGAAAAAGGCAATTGAGAGTCTTCAAAACCGGTGAAAACCTTTTTGTGGTTTTGATAAACATATTTTTTAATGCCACAATATTGTAGAGGAATATGGGGATTCTGAAAGCAGTTGACATCCCCAAGGATTATTTATTTTGTTAAAGAGATTGAAGTTGCGGATTCTGCATCAGTCAGCTTCTTCAAGGTGCATCGAATACTCTCTCAAACTCAGTTCCGGTTGGTTGGAACTCAGTTCATGATGAGGGTTTACTGTTCATTTGAAGCTTTGTATGAATTAATGTACAATGTATCTCCTGACATGCAGGGTTTGTAGGGGGCTACGGTTCAGAACTTGTTTACTGTATTTAAACTCACACGCCATCAATTAAAATTTCATTTCATGAAAAATCTTTGCCTGAGTTGTAGCATTTTTCACTGTGTTCTTGATTAGTGCAAATCGGATTCTTCATTTTCTTTACTCTTTGATTTTATCCTTACAAATTATTCATTCTCTCTACTCTTTGATTGAATTCTTTTGGCTTCAATATTGTCAATCTCTGCTGATGCAGCTTTCATATGATATAAAGTCTGTAAGACACTGCTTTCATATGATATAAAACCTCTAAGACACTTTAGAACCTCACTCAAGAAATTTGTGGAATTTGAGGGCCAATTGGAGATTATTTGATTATGCTTCATGCCCTGCTGTTAATTCCAATAAAAATGTCCATCTGTTGTTTCAGGACTCTTGGTAGAAATGGATGGTGCGATTTTCAACAAGTGTCCCTTCCCACCTCAGATTCATTTTATCAGAGAGGTGCTGCTTGGGATCAACATGAAACTATTGGAAACCACATTTAGAATAAAAAAGAAGAGACAAATTTTGTATAGTAAGCGAAATACTTGTACCACAATGAACGGTTATAAGCTTGTGCCAAATTATTCATTTGCCGTAAACTAGAAACTAGTGCTTGGATTTCGCTGAGCCATCTTCACTATCTTTATTTTTTTATTGTCTATAATTGAATCTTGCATCTTACTCATATTCACACATTATAAATGTAGATTGTGGATAGTAATGGATTGTACAACAATAAGCAATTCTTTCAATAGACAAAAATTAATTATGCAAAATTACGACATCAAAGTTTGAACTCTGTACCACAAATGCTCCTAGAAATATTGGCCGCATAGGCACAACTTTAATAATTGTCTAGACAATAGTAATCAGCTTCCAGCATGTGAAACACGTTCAAACAAACATATGCATGATCTTGATTTAAGCTAAACAAACATCAACCGAATCGTGGATGCAAGGCAACGTAGAACATGGTTTGTGTCTGATTTTGATTTTATTCTATTTATAGCTGTTTCTGCTATACCATCAAAGAAGAGCCTTATGTTTAACAGGAAGAATCAATGAGCTTAACAGGAAGGGCCTTATGTTGAGCTAATTATTGCATATGTATTTCAACTGGAGCTTTGATGCCTGATGCCAAATACCCTTTTGTTGATCGGTCAGGAGGGTACTTCAAGTTCAAAAATAACATGCTTAGCTGCTTGGTTGTTGTTTTGTTTGTTAAAATAACAGAATGAAGTTGCAGGACGAAGATTCATACATGTCAAGAAAGTTATCTGTGATAGATCTTTGGGGATATAAGTGATTCTTTTAGAACATGCTTCCATGGCCTCCACAAGCTGAGATAAAATCCGCTGCCAGTTGTATCAGCTGAGTACTGCTGCAGCAACACAACAAAAATGCTAGATCTGTTTGACTTATTTATTTCATCATTTCTGGCAATCTGAAAAATTCTATGTTCATTTTTTTCCGACAAAAATTTGCCCCACTCTGGCCTTTGAATTGATTGTTATGCAATTTGTTGCTGCTGTTGTTTTCTTGAAACCAGCTACAGTATTTTTATATGTTCAGAGTTTCTTGACTGGCAGAAGCCAAATGAAACTGCGACTCAGATGATGTTGCTTCGTTGATTGTTGGAGGCTACAACATACCTCAAGGAGATTGCCTGAATCTGTTGGGACAAATCGGATACAGCCTCCACCATTTTTTTTTTGGCAGAATTAGGCCAGGATTGGCTTCAGCTTGCTGCCACTTTAGAGATTAAGCCAGCATATGCCTTGTAATTTCTTTTTATTTATTTATATTACGATTTCAGTGTAGCTGACAATAAACAAATCTTCAGGGAATGGAACCGAAAAATTGCGTTAATTCAAGCTTCTTGGACAACAACCAAAGCTAGTTGCTTGGCTTAAGGTATCAACAGCCAACATATTTTTGGACAGGGCAGCTTACTGTGATTTTGAGGGTTGCACCATACTTTTGAGGTTTTGAGGTTTCAACAGCGGATATTGGAGAGTTCTGCTCTAGTAATGGTATGATCCCTTCTACTTTGTCTCATCTCATACAATCTCCATTTTCTATTTTTTTCCTCTACTATTTACTTGCATAATCTGAAGCCCATTTGGCCTTAGTTGCCATCAGCAATATTACTAATGAACAAAGGTGGTATGAAGTTCTTGAAAATTCCTAGCAACAAATTTATGGTTCAAACTTTTTTGTATAGTCTAGTCAACAGTATTTTGTGTCATTTGAAGTGTCATATTTTAAATTAGAACAAATATCAGGAGAGTTTTAGTTCACTACAATCTTTATTTTACATTGGCAAGATTTTATAATAATAGTTATTTTACTGTCGGACAAAAATTAGAACTGCTTCTTTTTTACCTTCCTGACATGCTTGTCAAATGGCTTCCCAGTGAATGTCATCAGAGGAATGTGAGACTTATCAGTAAGACAATCCAATTGATATATTTGGATCCCTTGCAGCTCTCAACACTATAAAAAATGCTCATAAAATTTATCAGCAATCTTCCAGGAGATGATGCTCATTCTAATTAGTTCTACAAAACTGGTATTTGATTATAGCATGTTGGAACACTATAAGGTAAAAACTCCATCTTCTAGTTGAAGAAGTCTATAGGAGCAAAGTACATTTGTGACAATAAAAAAAAAACATTAAATAGTCAAACTTTTGAAGTTTCTTGATTACTCTCAGATTTTAATAGGTTTTTTTTTTTTTTTTACTTGGGGAGGGGGGTATGGGGTCACATTCTTACTTCTATTGTTTTACTTATTTTGAAATATTTTTTTTTTATCAGCTTTTGAGGATTAGAAAATTATACATTGAGTGACATGTGGCACTTCCAAGTCAAAGCACTGGAAGAATATTACGTGATGCTTCATCAGATCCTTGATTATGATTGGTGACATGATTTCATGTTATACAAGTTTATGGATTTCTTTGTTGAACATTTTTAATTCTCTCCTGGGTGACCCTGGCTGCATTTTTTTGGTGGAAATTTTATTTATTTAATGAACTTAATTGACTAGCAAAGAATCTTTGACTTTAGGATAATGCAAAATTTTCAGAATTGACATCTTGTCTTTAATTGGTGGTTTATGTTATCAGTTTAATCCTAAATGTTCTGTTTTTTCTTGTCCCATCCTTAAGTCAACGTCAAAGACTGGCAATGCATTGTTATACATATCTGCTACCTGCCATTTCTCACTTAAAAATAGCCTCTGTGTGTGTGTATTATGAGCTGAGAAAACTAAGTAACCATGTCTGAAAAACAAGTTGTACCATGTTTTCTAATTTTGGTTTTCTTTTCCTTGATAACTCTGAATGTATCAGCTTTTCGATCTGACAAGATAAGATCTTTAAAAGTCATCAGAGAAGTGAATAGAAAAGGGCCTCACTTAGGTCTCATAACAGCTGATCCCCCTGAAGAAAATGCTTTCTTTGCAACCGGGGCTTTCAAGCCTTATGGAAAACACCCTTTCGTGGATCTATCAGGTGCGTAGTAATTCTTCTTGGGATGCTTGCTGATATTTTTTAGTTACTGATAGTTTGTCATTTGTCAGTTAAAGTGACCGTTGGGTGTTGCAGGACGAAGATTCCGAATAGGAAATGTTGGGGGAAAGAATGTTATTTATGTTAGATGTGGGTTTGGAATGGTAAGCGAAAAACCTTTTTTTTTTTTAGAAAAGTGATTAATGCATTCATATTCTTTGTTTTGGCTCTGATGGCGACTACTCGATCTAAGTTTTGGCTCTGTTAAGTGAGCCTGAGAATAGCTTATAATATCTCAGTCTGCCTGATAAGAAGATTTTGAAAATGTTCATATAATATATTGATGCTTTATGGCAAATTTCTACCTTGAAGCCTATTTTAAATCAGTCTGCTTAATTACGTAAATGCAGCTGCAGCAACACAACAAATGCTGGATTTTTTTGATGTGAAAGGAATAGTCCATTTTGGCATTGCTGGCAATGTGAACGATTCCATGTCTATTGGAGATGTTACCATTCCCAAAGAACTTGCTCACACTGGAATTTGGGATTGGCTGGTATATTCTCACCTATAATTTGCATATATCTTTTTCGATCATTAAGATGATTTCTCATGCTATTGTAGCCAACAGAATCCTGATGGAACATTGCCCTCCAATGATATTGTTCGCTTGGACTTTGGAAGCTACAATGTACCAAAAAGGGATGGAAAGAATCTATTAGGACAGATTGGATATAGTTATGAACAGTTATTTTCTGAATCAGGGAAGCCTAATTCTGCCACACCACTCTTCTGGGCACAAACAAGTTAGCAATGGCTTCAGGTTGCTGCTGGCTTGGAGGTCAGACATATATACTTGAGTGTATTTTATTTTCCTTATTTTGTCAACTAAGAATCAATTGAGGCAAATTTTAGCGACTCTTGTTCCACTTATGCTCATATCAAGTTCTTCAGGGTGTGGAGCTGGAGAAGTGTGTGAATTCAAGTTTATGTCTTCCTCAAAAGCCTAAAATAGTTGTTGGGCTTAAGGGTTCTACTGCCAACGTTTTTGTGGACAATGCAGCTTACAGAGATTTCCTTTACCAAACTTTTGAAGTTTCATCAGTAGATAGGGAGAGTCTTTCTGTTGTCATGGTAAAATTCTTCAATACTCTAATTACTGTTTAATACAAATTTTTCCTGCTAGTTTTTCTTCAGCCCTCGCTGAGTGCATAGTCTCATGCATTAAGTTTCCCTTTTCATTGAAGTAATATGTTGCAATTCGCAATGAAACCCGGCTAGCTTGTACAGAAACTTAATTTGATCTATTGTTGCTTTTTCTGTTAAGGTTGTTGAAATATAACAAATTTGCAATGGTGTTTTCTCAGACAAGCTTGTCAAATGGGTTTCCTGTGATTGTAATTAGAGGCCTATCAGACATAGCTGGAAGACAGAAAGGGAAGAACGCAGTTGTAACATTTGGGTCACTTTCTGCTTTTAATGCTGCCAAAGCTGTTGTTCAAATTTATCAGCAAGTTACCTGCAGATAAATCTGGCCACTAGTCAACAAGTGTATTAGCCTCTTAAATTGTGTGTGTTAATAATTACCTCCATAGGATTGATTCAGGTTTCCAATATTACGAGACATTCTGTGTTTTTATGTGAAGATCATACTGCAAAATTATGCTATTTGAATGAGAATAATGTACACCAATAACGTTAAAGTTCTTCCATGATGCATGTGCATTTTCAAAGACGAAATGGGGCCTTTCATTTGGCATTTCTGCCTGTGTTTCTCCATTATACAACAGCTATATTTCAGAGTTTTAAGGCACATGATTTACTTCTTGTTGTCACAGACTTGAACGTTTAGCAATTTATGAGCTTTTGGGCAATAAGTTGACACAGAAAGAGAACCATGAAACCTCATGATTAAATGCCTACCCAAGCAAGGATTCCTACATGAAAGTTGTTTGTTCAATTTCATTTTTAGAGAGAGCTACAATTGACAGTGGTGCTATCGTCCATGTTAAATTCTCGAAGAGATCACTACAAAAAAAAAAAGTCTATTTTGTAACGGATATTTGTAACAAATTATTTATGTTACTAAATTGTAACGGATTTATAACGAAACAATCAATTAGTAACAAAATTTTTGTAATAACAACAGATCCGTAACAAAATAAAAATTGTAACGGATCCATATTTGTAACGGACATTTGTAACAAAATAGTTTTTGTTACTATATTTTATACAAAAAGAGGCGCTAATTTGGAGCCAAATTTTTGTAAGAAATTTGTAATGGATATGACAGTTATAAATTTTGTAACAGATATATATTGTTACAAATTTATAATGAATTTATAAATTTGTTACAAAATATGGTAGGTTAAAATATTTGGCTTGCAAAATTTATAACGGATTAAGCATCCGTTACAAAGTTTTAACGGATTTCTAATCCATTACAAATTATGTTAGGCTAAACTATTTATCCTTGAAAATTTGTAACGGAATTTTAATCCGTTACAAATTTATATTGGATTTCTAATCTGTTATAAATTTGCTAGGCTTAAATATTTTGGCCTTGAGAATTTGTAACGGATGTCTGTTCTGTTACAAATTTATAAAGCCAAATATTTTGGTATAGCAAATTTTGTAACGGCTTAGAAATCCGTTACAAATTTGTAATGGATTCTAATCCTTTACAAATTTGTAACGGAATTTACAAGGATAAATATTTCAGTCTAACATAATTTGTAACGGAATTCTAATCCGTTACAAATTTGTTAGGCTTAAATATTTTGGCCTTGAGAATTTGTAACGGATTAGAAATTCATTACTCCGTTATAAATTTGTAACAAATGTCTATTCCGTTACAAATTTATAAAGCCAAATATTTTGGTATAGCAAATTTTGTAACAGCTTATCCATTACAAATTTGCAAGGATAAATATTTCAGTCTAGCATAATTTGTAACGGAATTCTAGTTCGTTACAAATTTGCTAGATTTAAATTTTTTGGCCTTGAGAATTTGTAACGGATTAGAAATTTGGCCTTGAGAATTTGTAACGGATTAGAAATCCGTTACAAATCTGTAACGGATGTCTATTCCGTTACAAATTTATAAAGCCATATTTTTTGGTATAGCAAATTTTGTAACGGCTTAGAAATCCGTTACAAATTTACAAGGATACATATTTCAGTCTAGCATAATTTGTAACGGAATTCTAATCCGTTACAAATTTGCTAGGCTTAAATATTTTGGCCTTGAGAATTTGTAACGGATTAGAAATTCGTTACAAATTTGTAACAGACGTCTATTCCGTTACAAATTTATAAAGCCAAATATTTTGGTATACTAAATTTTATAACGGCTTAGAAATCCGTTACAAATTTGTAATGGATTCTAATCCGTTACAAATTTACAAGGATAAATATTTCAATCTAGCATAATTTGTTACATATTTGAAATCCGTTACAAATTTGTAACAGATTTCTAATCCGTTATAAAGTGTGAAGAGAATAAAATATTTGACCTTGCAACTTTTTTAATATTTTTTTTGGCTTTGTCTTAACCACTATTTATTCAAATACATTTTCAATTATTTCAATTTTAAGATTATAAATTATAATTTCATTTTATAATTTTATTATATGCAATTTTAATGATATTAAAATAATTTAATATTAGGGAAAATTACATAAAAAATCCCAACATTTTGGGTACTTTCAAATTAAACCCTATTCAATTTTTCTATCAATTTAAACCACAACCTTTCAAACGTTAACAAAATAAACCCTCCGTTATGAAATCCGTGACAGAATGCTGACGTGGCAGTTAGTGGGGCCTATTTTTCTGACATGTGGGACCTACAGGTGCTGACTGGATTTGAGTAATTACATATATAACCCCAACCTTTATTAAACTTGCAAAATAAACCCTAACCTTTGTTAAACTTGCAAAATAACCCTAACACAAAATATTTAAATAATTTTAATTAAAATTTTAAAATTTACTAAAATTATTAGAATAATTTTAATAAAATCAATAAGAGAAATAAGTATGAAATTCAATGCTTTATTATTAATAAAATATTCTTAAATTACAACACATAATTTAACATATACTTAAAAATTAAGAAAACATAAAAATATGAAATTTTTTAAAAAAGTACTGAAATGGATAACCGATTAGTGATAACTAATGAAATTAATTTGTGATTAATTTCACTCCAATTTGATGATACGAATAAGTGAGAAATTCAATACTTTATTACTAATAAAATATTCTTAAAAATTCAAAAAAATTTAAAAATGAGAAACTATTATTATTAACTAATGAAATTTTTTTGAGATCAATTTTACTCCAATTTGATAAAATTAAAATTATTTTATAAAAAAAACTTATTTTATCTTTATAGTTTATGTATTTTGTTATAAAATTTTTTTATATGTGCTTTTACAATTAAAAAAATATGAAAAGATTAAAAATATAAAAATTAAAAAAATACAGTAAGAAAATATTTATAATAAAATACATAAAATAAAAATAAAAATAAAAATAATTTTTATATAAATTAGTCTTAATTTTAATTTTATTAAATTAGAGGAAAATTAATCGCAAAAAAAATTTCATTAGTTATCACTAATAGTGTCATCACCCAAAACCCAAGAGTCATGACCGGTGCTAGGGAATGGGAATTCACACGAATCCGGAACCCGTAGCAAGCCTTAAACATAAAAATTCATACTTCACATAACATAAATATGCCTCAGAATTAAAACTTCTAATAACATAGTAAAATTCTCCGATATCATATCAAAATAAAATATTTTTACAAAATATTCAAGTACACATCCTCAAAAATTTAATAATTAAAATAAAATTATGGTTTATAACAAATAGGTTATCCATTTTAGTATATTTTGAATTTTTATACTTTTATATTTTCTTCATTTTAAAGTATATGTTAAATTATGTGTTGTAATTTTTTGAAATTTTTTAAATATTTAAGAATATTTTATTAATAATAAAAAATTGAATTTCATACTTATTTTTATTATTTATTTTATTAAAATTATTCTAATAATTTTAGTAAATTTTAAAATTTTAATTGAAATTATTTAAATATTTTGTGTTAGGGTTAATTTTGCAAGTTTAACAAAGGTTAGGGTTTATTTTACAAGTTTAATAAAGGTTAGGGTTCTATATATAATTACTCAAATCCAGTCAGCACCTGTTGGTCCCACGTGTCAGAAAAAATGGGATCCACCAATTGCCACATCAGCACTCTGTTACGGATTTCGTGACAGAAGGTTTATTTTGTTAACGTTTGAAAGGTTGTGGTTTTAATTGATAGAAAAAATTGAATAGGGTTTAATTTGAAAATGCCCCAAAAGGTTAGAATTTTTTATGTAATTTTCCCATAATATCATTATATAATAGCAATTTAATATTAAATAAATATTACATTACATATAATTTAAAGTAGAAATTGTACTTTAATTTTATAAGACATCAAATGAAGAAGTACAATCAAATGATGATGAAGAATTTTCAGAATGATAATGATAATAATTTTTGAGAATCATAATATTTTTTTAAATATCTACTTGAACTGAACCATTTATATAATTTCTAAGACATGTGAGATATCTTATTCTAATAGTTCTATAATATTTAAACATTGGATGTATGTTTGAAGATATGTGAAGTAGGTAAAATATTTTTATTTCAATGTAAGATATAATAGCAATAGTTTGGTTGTATTAACATTAATTAATTATAATACATGATATATGTATGTTATGAGTGATGATAATTATCTATCTAATGTGCTTTTGCTATAAAATACTTTATGCTAGTTATGGTTGAGTTGTATTATAAGTCCCTATTTTATGTGATAAATATATGGTAGTTTTAATAGGCATGACATATATTAGACGTGCATTTTCTGGGGATCGATCCAGTATTGGAGGCCGTACTGGGGGTCGTAATGAATATAGTGATGTTGGAGTATTATCACCTCCATCTCCAGATAGCAGCCCGCCTATTATAAATGATCAGGGTATAGATGGCAATACAACACCTACAAATACTATTCATGAGGTTTCTACAGCAGAATCTGCAATTGCTGATCCAGATGATAGAATCACACTTAAGATTGAGAATAACAGGTATGTTATATATTTATAAGTTGAAATTGAATATTTTCTAAATTTTTACATTTAGGATTTTATATATTTATTGTTATTATGCTAACATATCGTACTTGTAGGTTTGTTCATGGGCATTCAATTGCAGTAAAAATTGGAAATATGCTTTTAGAGAATTTAGAGGATGAGGGTTATCAATGGAGTAAAGTGTCCAAGGCGACAAAACAATATTATTGGGAAGAATTTAAGGTTTACATGTGATTATAATGTTTCATTATACCAAGTATATTAAACTTGATTCTAATACATTTTTTTTTCAGAAGGCTTTCAAATGGCCATCATCCTCAAATACAAGAGTTTATGAAGTGTGGCAGTGAGTTGCAAGTCGTTATTACAACATCAAGATTTATATATTGAGAAATAACAAAGAAGGAAAGCTAGGGTGTGTCCCACAAGTAGTTTGGGATAAGTGGGCAGCTCATCGGGACACTCCATAATAGCGGGCTAAATCCGAGATGGCTAGTAAGAATAGACTTAGTGAGGTAGGTGGTGAAGGTTCCGGAGGTTCAAGGCACACTGGATGTTCTTTATCGATGATGGAGCACACCTTGAGAATGGTAAAAAAAATTTATTTAATGTTTATAAAAAATATCCATTTTTTCAAGTTTACGAATATTTTCTAATTGAGTAAGATTAAAATATAATTCTTAGGAAAAAGAGCTACAACGACCAGTTAACTCGTGGGAGGTATTTAAGAAGACACATACAAAAAAAAATGGTTCATTTATTGATAATAGATCTCAACAAATTAATGTAGGTTTTTTTTAGTTATTGATGAATTAATCAGTTTATTTTATTTATCTTTAATTAAAAAAATTTTGCTTACTTATAGGATGAGTAAGTTGTTTTTTAAGTTATTGATGAATAATCAGTTTGTTTTGTTTATCTTTAATTAAAATTTTTTTGTTTACTTGTAGGATAAGGTGGAGAGTATAGTTGCTTCTATTTCTCAGACATAGGAGGAAAATCTAGAGTCTATGCAGGTTGAAATGAGCCAACTATTCTTTCAAGCAGTTGGTGGGCAAAAGAAACAACGAGTTTATGGTCTTGGATCACAGGCAGAAGCATTTTATCCAGACTCATTTATTAGCTTAGCCAGCTCTCGAATAAGATTTGCCCTTCCTGATCCTGCTATGGAGGAGCGCCTAAGAGAGATAACGGAGGAGCATGACGAGATGCGTCAAGAGCGTGAGGCAATGCGTCGAGAACATGATGAGATAGCTAAACAACATGAGGAAATAACTAAGAAGCAAGAGGAGATGTCTACACAGCAAGAGGAGATGTCTAAACAACAAGAGGAAATGCGCCAACAGATGAAACAACTGATGTCAATGGTGAACGGTCAAGAGCACAATACTGGAGGATCTTTGTCTGACCCAGCATCTTAGGTCTGAACTTTTTTTATTGTTATAATTAAAACATATTGTGTCGCACAATTACAAATTCTCAAATACTATTGTATGGCATTTATATTTTTAGATTTTAGTATTATGTGATTTTTCTATTTGCTCAAATAATAATAATAATAATAATTTTTATATATGTTTTTGTAACAAATTTTTTTATAATTTTGTAAAAAAATATCTATTATAAATCTTTTGAAAGAAGTAACAAATTAAAATTCTATTACAAATTTGTAATTGATTTGTCATGACTCTTTAGTTACAAAATTTTAATGGTTATAATCTGTTACAAATTTGTAACGGCTTTATAACATAAAATTTGTTACAAATTTGTAAGGGTTTCAATCTGTTACGTATTTGTAACGAAAAAATTTGTTACTAATTTTGCGACAGATGTTATCGGTTACAAATCCGTTATAAATTTTTAATGGATTTCTCAACTTAGCTACTAAACAATTTGTAATGGATTTGTAACAAATTGTAATTCCGTTCCAAATTTGTAACAAAAAATTATATTACTAATTTTGCAACAGGTGTTATCGGTTACAAATCTATTATAAATTTATGACAGATTTCTCAACTCAGCTGCTAAACAATTTGTAACGGATTACAAATTGTAATTTTGTTACAAATTTGTAACGACATATTTGTTACAAAGTGGTTACAAAATTTGTAACGGAACATTTATTTCTGTTACAAAAAATTTGTATCAATTAAAGTTTTAACAAAATATTTCAGTTACAGATACCTTTTTCTAATAGATTTGTAACGGATTTGGCCATTGCAAAATAGAGTTTTTCTTGTAGTGAGAATTCTTCTCATCTTACACCCTAAGAGATTCTAGATCTGTCAAGATGGGAAATGGCAATCTAACAAGAGTTGCTGGTGAAGGAGATGTGCATTTGGAAACAGAGAATGGCACAAGACTAGTCTTAAAGAATGTCAAGCATGTTCCAAATATTCATCTGAATTTGATCTCTGCAGGCAAGCTTAATGATGAAGGTTTCTGCAACACCTTCTACAACGGGCAATAGAAACTCACTAAAGGTTTCCTAGTGGTTGCTAGAGGCAAAAAGGACTCAACTCTATATTTTAATGGTGCAAATCTTTCCAATGATCTGGTGAATGCAATGGAGAATGACAGTACAATTGAATTATGACATAAAAGACTCAGCCATATAAGCGAGAAAAGGATGACAGTCCTGGCCAAGAAAAATGTGTTATCTAGAATAGATCTTGTGCATTTGGAGAAATATGTCGATTGTCTTGCAGGAAAGCAAAACAGAGTTACTTTCAAGAGTTCTTCTCCTTCCAAAATGAAGAATGTGCTGGATTTAATTCATTCAGACTTGTGTGGACCAATGCCAAAGTCACTTGGTAATTCTCGATACTTTGTGACTTTCATTGATGATCATTCTCAAAAGACATGGGCATATACCTTGACGTCAAAAGATCATGTGCTAGATGTCTTCAAGGAATTTCACGTTTTGGTGGAGAGGCAAACAGGCAAGAAGCTAAAGTGCATTCAAACAAATAATATTGGAGAGTATATTGGACCATGTAATGCTTATTACAAAAAGCATGGTATTTGACATCAAACGACACCTCCAAAGACGCCACAGTTGAATGGTTTAGTTAAGAGGATGAATAAGACTTTGATGGATCTCTACTCTCACATTCAAAATTGGCTAAGACATTTTGGGGTGAAGCTCTACTTACAGCAGTGCATGTGCTCAATCTTTTATCATACGTTCCTCTACAGTTTGACACTCCAAAAAGGGTGTGGTAAGGAAAAGATGTTTCCTATGGTCATCTATGAGTTTTTGGATGCAAAGGATTTGTGTATATTCCTAAAGATAAGAGGTGCAAGCTTGATGTCAAGACACGATAGTGTGCATTCATTAGCTATGGTCAAGATCAACTTAACTATAGATTTTATGATCCAGTCCAGAAGAAGTTTGTCAGAAGTCGTGATGTTGTATTTGCTAAAGGCAAGACAATTAAGGATATTGCTAGAGTTGAGAAGAGCATCCCTGGCTCTGATGTTGCTTTAAATTTGAAGATAGTTCCTCTAATAATAGTGCCAAGGGAAGTTGGAGATGAAGATGATGTTAATCCACATGATGTGGATGATGCAGACGCTCCTATTAAGATTCCATTTAAAAATGATGATGATGGTGTTCATGATCAACCACCAATAAATAAGGCTTCATTAGTGCCACTAAGGAGATCTGAGAGAATCAGACAACCTTCTACCAGATATCCGAGAGACTAGTTGTGTTACTAACTAATAGGGGAGAGCAAAAAAGCTTTGAAGAAGCTATGAACGATGAACATACAAGCAAAAATGATTTGAAGCCATGCAGGATGAGATAAAGGCTCTGTATAAGAACAAGACATTTGAGTTAGTGTGGTTGCCTGATAGAAAGAGAGCTTTGAAAAATAAGTGGGTGTTCAGGATCAAATGTGAAGAACACAGTCTTCAACCATGATTCAAAGCTAGATTGGTTGTAAAGGGATTCAACCAAAGAAAGGCTATAAACTTTGATTAGATTTTTTCTCCAGTTGAGAAGATGACATCCATCCGTACTGTGTTGGCTTTAGCAACAAGTGTTGATCTGAAGATCGAGCAAATTGATGCTAAAACTGCCTTCCTTCATGGTGATTCGGAAGAAGAAATATTCATGGAGCAGCTAGAGGGTTTCAAAGTAAAGGAAAAAGAGGACTATGTTTGTAGATTGAAGAAAAGCTTGTACGGATTGAAACCGGCACTAAGACAATAGTATAAGAAGTTTGAGTCCATTACGGGGGAGCAAGGCTATAAGAAGACCACTTCAGACCATTGTGTATTTGTCCAAAAATTCTCTGATGATGACTTTATTGTATTGTTGCTCTATGTGGATGACATGTTGATTGTTGGTCGGAATGTTTCCAAAATCAACAGCTTGAAGAAGTAGTAGAGTAAGTCTTTTGCTATGAAAGACTTGGGATGAGCAAAGCATATTCTTGGCATGAAGATTATCAGAGACAGAGGCGTTAAGAAATTATGATTGTCATAAGAAAAATACATTGAGAAAGTACTTCAAAGGTTCAACATGTACTATACTAAAGCGGTTAGTTGTCCTCTTACTAATTATTTTAGATTAACTTCTTAGCAAAGCCCTTCTACTGATGAAGAGAAGGAAGAGATGGATAGAGTTCTACACGGCCAGATATTGCACATTTTATTGGAGTTGTGAGTTGGTTCTTTTCAAATCTTGAAAAGGAACATTGGACTGCAGTGAAATGGATTTTTAGGTATCTTTATGGAATGCCAAAAATATGCTTCTGTTTTGGAGATGACAAACCTGTATTAGTTAGATACACATACATAGACATAGTAGATGATGTTGACTCGAGAAAGTCCACTTCAGGTTACCTGATTACTTTTACAGGGGGAGTTGTGTCATGACAATCAAAGTTACAAAAATGTGTTGCTTTATCTACCACTAAAGCAGATTTTATTGCAGCAACTGAAGCCTGTAAAGAGTTGCTATGGATGAAGAAGTTCTTAAATGAACTTGGTTTTCAACAGGACATATACGAGTTATTTTGTGATAGTCAGAGTGCTATCCATCTTGGTAAGAATTCCTCCTTTCATTTAAGGTCAAAACATATTGATCTGAGATATCACTAGATACGGGATGTATTGGAGAAGAAGTTGCTACAGCTTGAAAAGATCCACATAGATTAAAATGGATCAGACATGCTGACAAAGATTCCATCAAGAGATAAATTTGAGTTCTATTGATTGGCCACTGGAATGGTGATGCCCTCCATGTAATCTAGAGGGAAAGAATTGTTATGTTGGTCCCTCCCACATGAAGGGTGCAATGAAGATTTAGATTAAATAATAATAATAATAAAATTGAAGAAGTGGCCAATTTGGATTTGGATGGTTGCAAGTTGATTATTAAAACCAATTTGGTTTTGATTGTCAAAACCAACTTGCCTTTGGTTGCCAAAACCAATTTTTCTTCGGTTGTTTGCAAGTTGTTTTCAAATTAATTTTATTTTGACAACTTGCTTTACTTAACTCTTAAGAGTGCTTTGCCTATAAATAGGCAATGCATAGTTCTTGAGAAGGAGAGAGAGAGAGGAACACAAAAAGTGAGAGCCACAAAAAAAAGAGAGGTGTGAGCTCGTGAGGAGTGCCAAAGCATTTGTGCTTCGATAAAAATTTGAGAGAGAGTTTTAGTGGATGAGTGATAAAATAGTGAGAAAATTATTTTTGAGATTTTAGAAAATACCTTGAATGTCACTATTTTGGTGAAATTTTTGTTATTGTATACCTTAATGTTAATTTAGAAACGACTCTCCATGTACCTACTATTTTAATAGTGAAAGAATTTTACATTGTGTTCCGTGGATGTAGCCCATCATCAGGATAAACCACGTAAATATTTGTGTCATTTTCTATAATATTTTATTTTTTACCTTTGTGTATTATTATTTCACTGTGCAAAATTCTGATATAACCACAAATTTCCAACATTTAATTCCAATTAAGATGTCCATCCGTTGTTTCAGGACTCTTGGTAGAAATGGATTGTGCGATTTTCAACAAGTGTCCCTTCCCACCTCAGATTCATTTGCAACATGAAACTATTGGAAACGACATTTAGAATAAAAAAGAAGAGAGAAATTTTGTATAGTAAGCAAAATACACTTGTATCACAACGAACAGTTATAAGCTTATGCCAAATTATTCGTTGGTCGTAAACTGGAAACTAGTGCTTGGATTTTGCTGAGCCATCTTCACTATTTTAATATTTTTATTTATATATATTTTTTTATAGTCTATAATTGACTTTTGCATCTTACTCATATTCACACGTTATAAATGTAGATTATGAATAGTGATGGACTATGCAACCGTGAGCAATTCTTCCAATAGATAAAAATTAATTATGCAAAATTATGACAGCAAAGTTTGAACACTGCACAACATGTCAAACAAAAATTAGAACTGCTTCGTTTCTACTTTCCTGACATACTTGTCAAATGGCTTCCCAGTGAATGTCATCAGAGGAATGTGAGACTTATCAAGAAAACAATCCAATTGATATATATGACTCCCTTGCAGCTCTCAACACTATCAAAGCTGTTCTTAAAATATATCAGCAATCTTCCAGGAGATGATGCTCATTCTAATTAGTTCTATAAAACTGGTATTTGATTATAGCATGTTGGAACACTATAAGGTAAAAACTCCATCTTCTAGTTGAAGAAGTCTATATGAGCAAAATATATTTGTGATAATAAAAAAAAAATTAAACAGTCAAACTTTTGAAGTTTCTTGATTACTCTCAGATTTTAATAGGGTTTTCTTTTACTTGGGGAAGGGGGTATGGGGTCACATTCTCACTTCTATTATTTTACTTATTTTGAAATAGGTATTTTTTTTATATCAGCTTTTGGGGATTAGGGAATTATACATTGAGTGACATGTGGCACTTCCAAGTCAAAACACTGGAAGAATATTACATGAAGCTTCATCAGATCCTTGATTATGATTGGTGACATGATTTCATGTTATACAAGTTTATGGATTTCTTTGTTGAACATTTTTAATTCTCTCCAGGATGACCCTGCCTGCATTTTTCTCGTGGAAATTTTATTTATTTAATGAACTTAATTGCCTAGCAAAGAATCTTTGACTTCAGGATAATGCAAAATTCTCAGAATTGACATCTTGCCTTTAATTGGTGGTTTATGTTATCAGTCTAATCCTAAAGGTTCAGTTTTTTCTTGTCCCCATCCTTAAGTCAACATCAAAGACTAGCAATGCATTGTTATACATATCTGCTACCAGCCATTTCTGACCTTAAAAATAGCCTGTGTTTGTGTGTACTATGAGCTGAGAAAACTTAAGTAACCATGTCTGAAGTACAAGTTGTACCATGTTTTCTAATTTTGGTTTTCTTTTCCTTACTAGCTATAAATGTATCAGCTTTTCGATCTGACAGGATAAGATCTTTAAAAATCATCAGAGAAGTGAATAGAAAAGGGCCTTACTTGGGTCTCATAACAGTTTTTCCGCCTGAAGAAAATGCTTTCTTTGCAACTGGGGCTTTCAAACCTTATGGAAAACACTCTTTTGTGGATCTATCAGGTGTGTAATTCTTCTTGGGATGCTTGCTGATATTTTTCAGTCACTGATAGTTTGTCATTTGTTAGTTAAAATGACTGTTGGGTGTTGCAGGACGAAGATTCCGAATAGGAAAGATTGGGGGAAAGAATGCTATTTATGTTCGATGTGGGGTTGGAATGGTAAGCAAAAAACCTTTTTTTTTTTTTAAAGTGATGAATGCATTCATATTCTTAGTTTCGGCTCTGATGGCGATGACTACATCTAAAAGCTTAAGCTGTTAAGTGAGGCCTGAGAATAGTTTGTAATATCTCAGTCTGCCAGATAAAAAGATTTTGAAAAAGTTCATAAAATGTATTGATGCTATATGGCAAATTTCTACCTTGAAGCTTATTTTAAGTCTGTCTGCTTAATTAGGTAAATGCAGCTGCAGCAACACAGCAAATGCTGGATTTGTTTGATGTGAAAGGAATAGTCCATTTTGGCATTGCTGGCAATGTGAACAATTCCATGTCTATTGGAGATGTTACCATTCCCAAAGAATTTGCTCACACTGGCATTTGGGATTGGCTGGTATATTCTCACCTGTAATTTGCATATATCTTTTTCCATCATTAAGATGATTTCTCATGCTATTGTAACCAACAGAATCCTGATGTAACATTGCCCTCCAATGATATTGCTCGCTTGGACTTTGGAAGCTACAATGTACCAAATGGGGATGGAAAGAATCTATTAGGACACATTGGATATAGTTCTGAACAGTTCTTTTCTGAATCAGGAAAGCCTAATTCTGCCACACCACTCTTCTGGGCACAAACAAGTCAGCAATGGCTTCAGGTTGCTGCTGGCTTGCAGGTCAGACATATATCCTTAAGTGTATTTTATTGTCCCTATTTAATCAAATATGAATCAATTGAGGCAAATTTTAACAACTCTTGCTTGGCTTATGCTCATATCAAATTCTTCAGGGTATGGAACTGGAGAAGTGTGTGAATTCAAGTTTATGTCTTCCCCAAAAGCCTAGACTAGTTGTTGGGCTTAAGGGTTCAACTGCCAACATTTTTTTGGACAATGCAGCTTACAGAGATTTCCTTTACCAAACTTTTGAAGTTTCATCAGTAGATATGGAGAGTCTTTCTGTTGTCATGGTAAAATTCGTCAATACTCTAATTACTGTTTAATGCAAATATTTCCTCCCAATTTTTCTTCAGTCCTCTCGGAGTGCATTAAGTTGCCCTTTTCATTGAAGTAATATGTTGCAATTCGCAATCAAACCCGCCTACCTTGAACAGAAACTTAAGTTGATCTATTGTTGCTTATCTATTAAGGTTGTTGAAATATAACAAATTTGCAATGGTGATTTCTCAGACAAGCTTGTCAAATGGGTTTCCGGTGCTTGTAATTAGAGGCCTATCAGACATAGCTGGAGGACAGAAAGGGCAGAATGCAATTGAATCATTTGGGTCACTTGCTGCTTTTAATGCTGCCAAAGCAGTTGTTCAATTTATCAGCAAGTTACCTGCGGATAAATCTGGCCACTAGTCAACAAGTGTATAAGCCTCTTAAATTGTGGATGCTCTCCATAGGATTGATTCAGGTTTCCAATATTACGAGACATTCTGTGTTTTTATTTGAAGATCATATTGCAAATTTATGCTATTTGAATGAGAATAATGTACACCAATAACGTTGAAGTTTCTTCCATGATGCTTGTGCATTTTCAATGACGAAATGGAGCCTTTCGTTTCGCCATTGTATAACAGCTATGTTTCAGAGTTCAAGGCACATGATTTACTTCCTATTGTCACAGACTTGAACGTTTAGCAGTGTATGAGCTTTGGGGCAATAAGTTGACAATGAAAGAGAACCATGAAACCTCGTATGATTAAATGCCTACCCAAGCAAGGATTCCTACATGAAAGCTGTCTATTCAGTTTCATTTTTTGAGAGAGCTACAATTGATTACAGATTATGACAAGGTGGAATCCTGTTTCATTTCAGTAAAAACAATCTGATAATAGTTAAAACAAACTGGTGTAAGACAGTGAAACATTCTCAATAATAGACATTCATTTAGCTGTCTTCAAAAAACAATAGCATGAATCCAGTGCATTTGTGCCACCTGCCAATTCAATATCCCATTTCACTATGCTTTTACAAACTTTTAATGCCTATGTAGGTCATATGACCAGCTCAATAACATTAGCGTGATTTCCCATAAGTAACAAATTATGAGGATGGGAAATGGTTATCCCCCAATTCTTTCATACTGCTCCTCAAAGTTGAATCATCATTGGCATCCTGCGTTGATCTCTTTGATAGTAAGTGGTTCATACCATCGAGGACCAAATCCAGCTGTTTTCCTTGCTGCCTCATTAAATGGTGGCTTTAATGGTCCTCTAAAGTGCATTCTAACTACAGCATGGAACTTCTGAATAATCTCTTCATTCTCCTCCATTGCAATTTCACTTTCTCCCTCACCACTTTCTTGAGATGCCAAGCTAGGATTGATACTTGGATGTCTAGACCTCAAGCATAGATACTTGAACCACTTGACTCCAGCAGCACAATGGGTCACTTCCTCAGGGTACACCACTCTTTCCAGTAAATCGGCTGTTTCATGATCACCTCCATTGCGGAACCGAGATATGGTTGTCGGCAGCACATCTAGTCCCCTGGCCTGCACTTTGATTTTATCTAATTCTCAAACAACATATACTGATGTCGTATCAAATAATATATATAACTCCAAACTTCCAAACCCACCGAAGTTTACACTGGCAAAGCGACAATCATCTTCATGTCATGAAATAAAAAAAAAATTAACTATCTAGGTTAACTCAAGAAACCAGGAATAAGTGATGAAATCGTGCACAGGTATTTGTATGACCTTGCAATCATTTTCCATATTATTGTGTCTTCTCATGACTAAATGACCTCCTAAGTAAAACTCCCAACTCTTAGCCCACAAACCTCTAGTTTTTCCTTAAATAACAAGCAGGCACTAAAAAAGACTTCAATTACAAATATCAAGACAAAGTTATGGCAACAACACTAAAACACAATGGCAATGTCAATGGTAGACATTACTTACTTGACAAACTTTTATGTGAAAAACATGAATATGCGCATTCATAACTTAATACCATATGGAAAATTAGTCCAATGGTGGGACTGCACCTCTACATGGTTGTCTTAATTGCATTCTAGTGGGGCAAAAGAAAAAGAAGATTAAAAACGGGGAAAGAGTAAATAGACATGAACCTCATGGACACAATGTTCTATTGCCAAACGTGCCAATAGGTCCTTAGATGTAGCAATGGCTGAATCCCATAGCCCATCATGAGCTGGTAATGCTCCATAAGAAGAACCTAGTTCCTCAAGCCGTTTTGCAAGGAGAGTGAAGTGTCTGCCTTCATCCTGAGCAACCTTCACAAAATCTGTAAAAAATTCTCTTGGCATTGCCTCTTGCTTCCCAAAGCGAGCAATAATATCCTACAATAAAGTCATAAATGAACGAACAACATAAAAATAAACACCTAGAATTATAGTAGAACAACAAGATTGAAAAATGATGGGCAACCCACAAGTATTCTGCAATATTGAGGCTTCTTAATAGATGTGCAAAATGAAAAATGCCTTTGATACAGGGAGAAAATATCTTACCTCGTTTAAAGGAATATAAGCAAGATGCACTTGCTATTAAGAAGAAATATACAAGAGATTGCTTATGAAGATGTATGCATATCTTATTATGCCCTAATAAAAATGATCTCATTAATTGCAAAGATAGTCTTTTTGCTTAAGCATCACCAGCATCTATGCATGTCAAAATTCAAGGTTTTGCAACATTAGAAAAAGATCCAAAATGTGGCCAGTTGAGTGTTTAGTCAAACTCATAGGTAGTTCATTAATTAATGTGTTTATTTGAATACGCACATAAACCTCTGGAACATTACCAATAAGCTTCGGCTCAGTCCCATTGGATTCATTTCCATATTGTGATCTTATGACATACAAACAATAATTGGAGCCTAAATTATCTATATAATTCTCTTAAGCAAAAAGGCCAAACATACATGACATAGGCTAACATGTAACTTTCCAATTCAACAAGAGTTACCTTATCAAAGAGAGCTAATGAATAACCGTTACCACATGGACAATGATACATGTAGCTACAAGCTACATGAATAGTGTTGTCGATGACACTAAAAGACAAAAATTTTGAATTAAAATTACATGTTTGGCCCCATATAAATGTAGCTACAAGTGATGGCATAAAAGAAATTTTTCTCTCCATCAACACATTATTCATGTAGCTACAAGCGACATAAATCATTATCCTTACCACATATACAAAATCCAAATAAAAGTACAAGTTGAAACAAAAATACAAGCCAAAGCATTTCTTGAGTAACAATTACAAACCAACTTTAAGAACCACAAAAAATCCATAAACACCAGAAACTAATGTACAACATGACAGAGCTAAAAAATAACTCCAATTCATTTATCATTGGCAAGAAAAGAATTTAAAAAAAAAAAAAAAAGGGTATGTAGTAAATACCCAAGACAAGTCAATAGCCCAACTTTCAGTATGAACGAGACTATGAACAATAGCCTGCCTACTTTGCAAGCTACCAGCTTTACCAAGCTTTGGCATTAAACCTGGTGCAATCAACCTAACCTGCACACCAAAATTTTACTTCTTGATTATAAAACAAGCATACACCCACAAGCAAATATAGCAAATGCAGACGCATAAATCATACATCGGTGAGCCTGGCGGGGCGATCAGGTACAGGGAGGTCCAGTGAGGGTGAGTAGGGGTGAGAAATGGTCCCTTCAAGCCACTGAGAAGCGAAAGAGTCTCCTAACCTTGCCTTCTCAAATGGATCAGGCGTGTTGAGGACCCTTAACGCCGCTTCAACCAGGGTCAGGGTTTCCTCCAGCTGCTGCTGCAGCCGACTGTGGCTCATCGTTCTCAACTGTATAACGCGGTCTTTGTAGAGGTCCAAAAGTAGCACTAATGTTAACATGCACTCAGACCTTATGTTATTGATATTGATATGACATGACAACGAAAGTGGGTGGCCACTTGGGTTTGGATCCCAATACGAGAAGCAGATATGGATACGGGTCGAATTATAAGAAGATGGTAAATTAGTAGGAAAGGGTCCAAATATGATCCTAATGTTCTGCCCTATTCCCACATTGGCACTTGATGTTTTTCGCTGACCGTTTATGCCCTTAATGCTGATAGATTTGGTGCATTTAAATACAGGTCCCAAATGTTGTTAACTTTCCCATTACCACATCTGATGTGGCATATGTGGGACCAGTTCAGTTAAAAGAAAATAATAAAAAAAAGATCTGTTGATTTTGCTGCCCAAAATTGAATTACCTCTTTTAGTTTAACAATCTGCAAAAAACCAATCCCCATAACAATCCATGCCACCATATCCTTCATGAGCAAATTGTCAAACAACTCACATGCAATTTCCATAATCCTATTTTTAGCATAAGCAACAATAACTTCCTTCTAAGAAATCAAATCCTTCTCAGGCATTTCATCAAATAATGTATGCCCACATTAAAAAAATTTCACATTTTATGTACATATAAATCCATGTATTACTAACAAATAATTTAAACGAAACCTCATCAATCAGAAAACAGTGTGCATGCATCTGCCATTCTAAACTCAAATTATGAGTAGGAGCCGTGAGCTTGTTACCTCTAATGCATCATTAAACCGTTGACTCTGTGCATACCCAGCAACCATTGAATTCCAGGGGCATTTCATCAAACACTTGTTGAGCCTCTTTCAAAGACTTCAAAGGTTCTACACTTGGCATGGAATAAGAGACTAGTGTAAAATCTTGATCGCATGGATTGGAAGAAGAAGCTTCAAAGATTCTGTAGAGAATAACGCAAAAAAAGGGCAATTTAAGCAGAGTTGAGCAGAGGTAATCAACTCCTTGACTTCATCAACCTCCCTCTTTGACTCCACAATAATTAAAGGAATTGTATGAAGAATGCTGAGAAATCGTTGAAGTGCCTTAGTGAGTTTCCCAGCTGTTGTGGCCTTATAACCAACCTTGAGCTTCTCTTCCAACTAAGAGAAATGGGACACTAGTGCTAGGGGTCCCCTGGTGCTGCAGAACTTACAGCTTATGGGTTAACTCCGTGGAATATAAGCTTTCTCCGAGCTCTGCAGCTTGTCCTATATGCAACCATAATGTGACCAAGAGCAAAAACCACAGAAGAGAGAAACAAGATAGGCATTCCCCATGACACATCAAGTAAACACCAATAATCATAAGATACAACAAACAAGCACATACTTAAGGCGCTACAAATTATCAACTCTACCAGTGCAAACATGCCATTATAAACATTAAAAGATAAGTTTACACAAAAGGCCCATATGTTCTACTAATTTTTCCACATGCTAAAAACATAATAGCTAAAAATTATTCTGCAAGAATTGGATTAGTAAAAAACAATCATTCCATTTGATAGTTTTCAGTGTTTGTCTTCTTGCTATAATTCTTTCAATCCAGAGAATTTTTTTTTTGAAAAAAAAGAAAGAGAAAAAATAGTTCTTTCCATTCCATGGTAAAATTCTCATTAATTCTTTTCCTTTTCCATCCCCAAGCATCTATCAACACTGCCGTCTCTCGCTTCACTTCAGCAATCCTCTCTTCCTCCATCGTTGGCCTTCTGTTGGTGCTGGATCTGAACCAGAGTCGAAATCTGCACCAAGGCTAAACTATCGTTATTCTGAGAAGGGGGTGATGTTGTAACAGCGGACGAGGCAACCACTGTAATTGTAATTCTCCCACTTGCTGGAGATAGCAACAGTGATGTGTGTGACTGGATCTCGATCTCATCTTTTTTTTTGCTGCATATTCCTTGTGTGACTGCAGGAGGAGATTCGATTTGATTTGATTCGATGATTAGTAGAAGAAGAAGAAGAAAGTGAATTAAAAACCCTAGAATTTGGTGATTTTGATCGGTTTTTTAATGATTTGATGATGAAAGTTGTGATCTTGAAACTGAGATTTGGGAATTTTTTTTAAAGAAAAAAGAAGGATTTTTTTAGGGTTGTTCATGTAAAGCAGATTATGTTTTTTTCTTCCCTCCGTTGGCAAAATCAACAAATCCTTTTTTTATTATTTTCTTTTAACTGAACTGGGTCCCACATATGCCACATCAGATGCGGTAATGGGAAAGCTAATAACGTTTGGGACCTGTATTTAAATACACCAAATCTGTCAGCATTAAGGGTATAAACGACCCTCGAAAAATATCAAGTGCCAATGTAGAAATAGGGCAAAACATTAGGGTCATATTTGGACTTTTTCCTAAATTAGTGTAATCACTATTATTATTATTATTATTATTATTATTATTATTATTATTATTATTACTACTACTACTACTACTACTACTACTATTCATGAAAAATAGTATTTTGCAATATAAGTAATATAATACTTACATTATAACTGAATTAACTTATTAATTACATTATATATAAAATGATATTACTGTTATATATATATATATATTTGAACGAAAAAGAACATGTACTCTTCATATATTAATAAAAATAGATTATTTTTAAAAATATTTAAGAATTAAATAAATTTAAATAAAAATAATATATATCAATTATCCAAAAATAAACATAAATCAAAATTATGTATCCGCAATTCATAATTGATTATAACTAATCAATTAATAATCAAATATGATTATCTAGCCTAAGTCATTTACATTATATTTGGAGGACATTTGGTTCATTTTAGGGGTGTAATCAAGTCAAGTCAAGTCGGCACATTGTCAAGCTCGAGATCGATTCGATTTTCAAACTCAAAACTTGAACTCGATCAAACTTTTTTTTTTTGAAACTCAAAATCAATTCAATTAAATAATTCATATACTCCAACTCGACTCGATTAATTAAATTAAAATTTTAAAGTATTCAAACTCTAATCAAGCTCAAACTTGACTTAGATTGATAAGATATATTTATAATTATATTAAAATAAAAGGGTAAAATGATAAATATACAATTAAGCTCATTAGTCTATCGATTTGCATATTTAAGAGCTCAACTCGATAGCCTACTTGAGTAGATCGAGCTCAAGCTCGACTTGTCAATAATAGAGTCGATTTCAAGTTTTTCCCAAGTTGCTCGTGAGTAAACTTAACTCAATTACACCCCTAATTCATCTGATTTAAGTAACTGATAGAGATTTATCCTCGATCAACTAACTTTTAATATGTTTAAAAAACCTCTAAAGTCAGCTTATGATTGTTTTTATCCAAAATAGCAAAGAATTTAATCACAATTGCAAAATAAAGAAGCATATTCATTATTCTTATGGAAATTACAATTGAATATATGGGTGAGTAGGATTCAATTGGTTCAAATTTTTTGAACCAAATTGGTCGGAGATTTCAAGTGAGGTAAAATTGATTTTTGGTGGACCTTCGGTGTTGGTTATTTGTCAAACGAACTGCTCGTAATTCCGAACTTCTATACATAAGTGAGAAAAATGATTATATACATATATACCTAAACTACCCTAATGTTAATCATTTTCTCACTTTTACAGTCGCCCCCTTTTTTTAGTTAGAACGTTATAAATTAGTTTATATAATAGTCTATTTATCACATGGTATCACAGCCTAGTGAATTAGCTCAGTGAATTTTTTGGTCCCTATTCAAGCAACCTAGTGAGCAGCAATCCTTGTTCAAGCTACTTAGTGAGCAGCATGTTATGTTTCAGCTGCCTAGTGAGCAATAAGTTCTGCTTTAGCTACCTAGTGAGCCACCTTTATTTGACATCTTCAACATAGCCCTACCGGAGTCGCCACTTCATTTTTTATCATTTTGTGTGGTCCATTTCATCTGTGCACATCCAGATCAAGTTCTTCTATCTCTTAGCTACTATATTTGTCTATTTTCGCCAGTTTGGCTATTATTGCAACTGTTGTTTGTAATTTTATTCATTTTCTATTGGTCTAGTTTTTGAGCTTGGATTGCAGTTGATTTTTGTGGCTTTTCTTTCTCGGATCGCAATTAATTTTGCGGTTCTTTTTTTGCTTATTTCTGGTTGGGTTTTTCTTTTAATTGATTTATATGATGGAAGGCCAAAAGAACATAGTTGATATTATTCCTAAGATGTAAAAAATCACAAAACATAAATTAGTAAGTCCTAATTATTTAGCTTGGTTGAAAATAATTCAAATCTATTTAAGGAGTATCTTTATGGATACTCATTTCATTGATGCACCACCTACAAAGCACACATGATAGGCTTGGTTATGAGATGATGTTTGTTTATTCTTACAAATTAGGACTTTAATGGACACTGAAATTGTTTCTTTAATTAATCATTATGAGTATGTATGGTATGCGAGTGGTGATCGCAGCTCACAAGAGACAGGCAACAAGGATATTTTGGTTTTTCGATGTTATTGATATAGGAGGGAAAGGCCTTTGGAGCCAGCCCTATGAGCTTAGAGTCGCCACTCGACTATAGTCAGAAAATAGAAAATGAATCGATAAAACCCACTTCCCCTGTTAGAATTTTTAGGTTTAGAGAGTCATCATCTACAGGACTGTATTCTTTGATATGCATATCTTATATTGATGATCACATTACCCTAATTTTAGTTTTAATGATGCATTTATTGCACTTGAATATTAGTCAATTTAAAATGACATTGGATTGTGGGTTGGAAAGCGGGATAGTTGGATTTGGCATGCACAAAGCAAATATATTAATAAAGAGCAAATATGGCAAATTAAGCATATAATATGTGAAAGTGCCTTAGAGGGGGGTGGGGGGTGAATAAGGCTATTGAATAATAATCGAATTTAAATCGAATCAAACAATAATTTAAAAGAATGTTGAGAAAGAAGAATGATGAACACAATAATTTAAGGAGTTCGGATTCTCAACATTCATATGTCTCCACCTAACTTATCTCCAAGTTAGGATTTTCAATCACCCACAATCTTATTCACAAGATTGAGATTACACAAGAGTTTAAGGCTCACTTTTTTAACCTTACAATCAAGAGTTTCTATGCTCACTTTAAAATCAATTCCCAAGTGTTTCAATAGCTAAACACTTAAACCAATTCTTTTAGAATAGAATCTCACTTCTTGTTTTCTAAACCTAGAAAATAGAAGAACAAGAATGTATATTCTAACACTTACCAACTCTCATAAGAGTTATACAAATATATAAAATGAATTTTGAAATAATTTGAGAGTTTTTTGAATGTTAAGAATGAGAATTATAATGAT
>CATIWM010026142.1:0-17675 GCA_949671775.1 Mallotus repandus | reverse complement strand
TTTAACGAATTGGCATGGAGGGATTTACACCCGATAATTGTCTCTTAAATACTACACTAATCATCACCGTGTGTACAACAATAACAATTATCAATTACTTAAATTATATGAATCAATATTAGAAATTAAAATTTCTAACATAGTTCAGCAAATTAACACACTTTGAAGCCATTATTGAAGACTGTAAGTGTCTGTTAAGCGATAATACTAATGTTCATATTCGGTTTGTTAAGAAATCAGCGAATAATGTTGCTCATAGCTTAGCAAGAGCAACTAGTTCTGTATGATTTTTATTGTTGAAGGAACAACCCTCCGAGTTGTCTGTTGAATGTTCTTATTTCTGATAAGCAATAAAATCTTAACGAATTCTTTAAAAAAAAAGAAATTTTGTCATGACCTGCCGCCCTCTATTTTATAAATCATAACTGTATTATTGTGAATTTTTTTAAGCTGGTTGAAGGAGAATTATTAATATTATAAAGCTTTTGGTTGAAATGTAGAATTATTATGTTACATCATCTAAGTTAATTTAAGTTACAACTAATCTTTCAATAATATGTTATTTATTAATGCCTGAAATGAGACTTTTGTAGATGTTTCCTTTCTGACATGGTGAGATACCGTCCGTGTCCTGTCCTTAAGTCTCTCGTTTTATTTATTTATTTTCTCAACAGCAAAATATTATTCATTTGCCAAAAAAAAAAAAAAAAAACTTTCGTTGTTTGGCCTGTACATGTAGGAGATAATAATGAGAAGTTGCTCATTGACATGCATAGCTACAATTTGCAAGAAGATATCAACATCAACCAAAAAAAAGACAGAATTAGCGTACAACCTGGATTCACCATAAAAAATCAGGTAGAATGGGCAGTTGCCACAACCCAAAGAGGGTTTTTCTTAAATATTACAAAGGTGTACACCTCGCTCATGTCCATGTCCTCTCCACTTTGCCCATTAGTCAACTCCCAATCAAACCAGTAGAGCAAGCTAGCCAATACGTATTCAACTTCTGAATATGCAAATGCCATTCCAGGACAAAACCTTCTTCCTGTACCAAAAGAAAACGTTAACTGTTTGTGTTCATCGTTAGTATCAGAATCATCATCGTCATTCGAACGGTTAAGAAATCTCTCTGGAAGAAAAACCTCAGGCCTATCCCACAAATTGGGATCCCTTTGAATTGCCCATGTATTAATCAGCACCCTTGTTTTTGCTGGTATGTCATACCCTCGAAACTTAACTTTTGCTGATGTTTGTCTAGGCATCATTGCAGAAGCATGAAGTCTCATATTCTCTTTCACAATACATTTAAAATATTCCATTTGGTTTATGTCGGCCTGAGTTATCTTTGCCTTCTTTCCTACCACTCTTCTTATCTCTTCCTGTGCTTTCTTTCTTATTCTAGGATTCTTCATTAGCTCTGCCATCAACCATTCCATTGTTGCTGCTGTTGTATCCGTTCCTCCAACAAACATGTCCTGTAATTGACAATATGAATTAGCAAAATTTTATTTTTACCATGAATACATAGAGGATGTGTATATATATCATGAGATGAAGATAATGAGAGGGGCAGACCATCAGAATTGCTTTAAGGTTGTCCATAGAGAGATCAAGCTCAAGCCCTTCCTTTCGGAGATAGAGAAGAATATCCACCAAGTTCTTCTTATCTTCAGCCTTCTCATCATCGTTCATCAGAGCCTGACGCTCTTCAATCACTCGATCGAAGAAATCGCTTAGTTCTTTAGCAGTCATTTCCAAGTTTTTCATTAAACCTGTTAGATGATCAATCCATCCCAAGAAAGGAAACAAATCTTTAAAGCAGAAGGCTGACAGGAGGTCCATAGTTCTTCTTGCCAGTTCCCCAAAGCTCTTATACTTGCCATCTTCACTTTCATACAGACAACCAAAAGCTGATCTTGATAAAATGTTGTGTGCAAGAGTCATAAACATGTCACTGATATTGATCGCCGCTCCATTGACCCTTGAAAGGCGTGTCTTTTCAAGAATCTTTTCAACTTCTTCTTCTCTTATGAAATGAAATTCTTGCACTCTTCTTTGACTCAATAGTTGAAGAACACACAGCTTCTTTGCTTCCCTCCAATGGTCACAGTAAGGTCCAAAGGCAATGTCAAGGCATCCTTTGAAGACAATATCTACACCTGTCAAAGAAGGCCTGTCTGCAAAAGCAAAATCATGGTTTTTGGTGATTTCTTTAGCCACCTCTACGGAGGAAACCACAAGAGTTGGGACACGACCCAGATTCAGGAGCATTAAAGGGCCGTATTTCTTGGAAAGGGTCTTGAAGGACCTGTAAGGTTGTGCACTTAGCTGGTGAAGGTTTCCAATTATGGGTAGTTTCGGTGGGGATGGAGGTGGATTGAGTCCACTGCTGCATGTTTTGGGTTTGAACAGAAACACAATAGAGAACAAGACAAGAGGGAAGAAGAAGGTGGGATTCAACAGTTGTGCTGGCCAACATTCTAGTAAAAAGGCTATTGGATTCATTTTCTCTTTGAGGACTGATTTTGGGTACTAAGTTTTTAAAGAAGTGAATGTGCTTGTCAACAAAGAATAAAATAAATTTTCTTGTTACAATTTGCTTTTGTCTGTGCGTGTAACGGAAGGTGTTCTATATGAAACAGAATATGCATAAAACACCTGCTGAGGTTATACACAAAGCTGACGATCTCTAGGTACATTTTGCTAAGAAGATTAACACCTAACCCAAAACGGGACACGCCTTTAACAAACGGCAAAAAAATTTGTCCATATCTGAGACAAATCATATAATTAAGAAGTTGAATTTGGTTCTTAGTTTGATTTATTTACGTCATTAAAAAAAAGAAAGTAGTAAAGTAGTCCATCTTTTTTTTTGGTTGAAACAATAGCAGGGCAACGCCCAGAGAAAACAAAGTAACTACGTAACTAACTGCGAATGAATATCAAGACCCTCAAGGTCATTACTCATGAGTGCTCTGTAGCCTGATTAGCTATCCAATCTGCACAAGCATTGGTCTTCCTAAAAGTTTGCTGGCAATTAACATTCCATCTCTTATTCAAAATTAAATCTCCCGAATCTCCTCCACAAGCACCTTGCAATTGCCAAGGATATGACCATCACCTTTAATCGCTGAGGGTAGTCACTCTTTTCCAAAAGCATTACAACATGTAAGGTTCGAATTTCTATAAATAAAAAAATAAAGAGAATTATTGCTTGTTTTGCCACCCAAGATTAGTACATAATATCCGATTCCTCAGAAAAATTATGAAGAATAGGCATGTGCCAGTGCCACAACCAACAGAGGTTTCTTAACAAGAGTATATGCCTCACTCATGTCCAGGTGCTCTCTATTTTCTCCGTCAGGCAACTCCCAGTCAAACCAGCAGAGCAAATTAACCATCACATATTGAATTTTTGCATATGCAAATCCCGTTCCGGGGCAAACTTATCCGTTTGAGTTCCTCTCCGTTTTACAAGAATCATCGTCCGAACTGCTGAGAAATCTTTCTGGAAGAAACTCCTCAGGCCTATTTAAATTGGGATCCCTCTGATTCTCTGAGCTCCCCATGTATTAATTCACACCCTTGATTTTGCTGGAACCTCATAGTCCTGAAGATTAATACTTGCTGATTTTGTCTTGGTATCATTGCTGAACCATGAAGTCTAATATTCTCTTTCAGAATACATTTCAAATATTCCATTTGGTTGATGTCCGCTTGAGTTAATCTTTGATTTCTTCCCAACTAACCTTCTTATCTCTTCTTGAGCTTTCTTTCATATTCCTGGATTTTTCATCAGCTCTGCCATCATCCACTGATTGCCGATGCCACCACAGTGTCTGTTCCACCGATAAAGATGTACTGTGGCTTCAATTTATGTAACTCTGCCACACCTAAAGCATTTTTCAATATATATATAGATTAAGAACAACAGGTAAATTGAGTGGGATCAAGTACCGACCATTCAAAAAGCTTTAAGGTTGTCTTTAGAAAGATCAAGCTCGAGCCCCTCCTTCCTTAGAGAAGAATATCCAGCCCCTCCCTTGGAAAAAAATCTCTAAAGCAGAAGGCTGATAGAAGCTCCATTGTGCTCTTTAGCAATTCTCCAAAAATCTTATACTCGCCATCTTCACTATCATACAAGCAACCAAATGATGATAATAATATGTTGTGTGTAACGGTGATAAGCATGTCGCTGATATTAATTGCATCTCCACTGACACTTGAAATGCTTATGTTGTCAAGAATCTTCGCGATTTCTAGTTCTCTTGTGAAACGAAATTCTTCCACTCTCCTTTGACGCAATAGTGGAAGAACACACGGCTTCTTTGCTGCTCTCAAGTGGTCAATGTAAGGGTCAAATATTATGCCAAGGCAGCCATTGGAGATAATATCTACAGCAGTCGAGGAAGGCCTGTTTGCAAAGATAACATCATGATGTTTGGTGATTTCTTAGGCCCCTCTAAAGATGAAACTACAAGAAGTGGTACATGACCCACGTGCAGGAGCATTATAGGGCCATGTTTCAAGGAAAGAGTCATGAAAGATATGTAAGGAAGTGTACTTAGTTGATGAAGGTTTCCAAATATGGATAGTTTTGGTGGGGATGGTGGTGGATTGAATTCATTGTTGCTTCTTTTGGGTTTGAATAGAAGTAGAATAGAGAAGCAAGGACAAGAAAACAGAACAGGAAGAAATTGAGCGGAAGGGCTTTTTTTCTTTGATCTTGACACCATTTTTGGAGAAAAGTAAATGGATCCATTTTGTATTTCAGCATTTTAGATATTGATCAGGTTGCTTAATTATTAGTCTGTAATCATAACTAGATAAGAATGAGATCTTAATGCACATATTTTCTTAACAGGATAGAACCCAAAATTGACTAATACTTGTTCCTGGTGTTCAACTTTTTTTTTTCCACTGTTACAAAGGATTGATTCAATTCCAAACAGATCAGCCAATAAAAGTAAGTGTGACATTTTGGCCATCAAATCAATATAACAGGAACATTTCTAACGTTTAACTGGTGTTAAATAAATACCATTATCAACAGGATCATTAATGATTATATTCAAGAAACATATAAACTACAATAAAATTGGGTTAAAGAATGAATAATCAAACGGTAATTAATTTTTAAATGTATTATGAGGGATAAAATTTAAATTTTATCATTATCAATTTTAAAAAATGATTATCTTTTATTGTACGGTCTCTCAATTGATACCAATAAATGTCCATTGCCACTAATCAAATTGTTAATATTAGATAAATAAATCACCAAATCGAAAAATAGTTACACGCAAATTGTTAATATTAGATAAATAAATCACCAAATCGGAAAAGAGTTACACGTTGAAGGCTCAGATGTGGGCGGGCCACGGTGTAAGCATGTCGCAAAATGGGCTCAACTCGACAGCAGTGTATCTTCTTCTTCGACTGAATTTTGCGTAGGGACGAAGCGAAAGTGACCCAAAAAAAAAAACTTCGAACACTGTTAACGTATCCTCAAATTAACGAATAAACGCAACAATTTACACCGGTTTACTCCTGGACAAATATGCCCCCACTTTAATATTTAAATCCCCCAATTTATCGTCTAGAAACATCAACTCTGGGGACAACATCGTAATTTTAAACCACAGCTTCAAGTGCTGTTTGTTTATCGTAAAAAAGTACACAGATTTCCTTCCAATCCATTTCTTATTCCCCTAAAAAAAAAAAAAACATCAATGGCGACGCTCTCTGCTTATTCCTCACCTCCATGGCCAAATCCTAACCCTAACTCTAACCCCAACTCCAATCCTAATCTCCTCTCTCCGCAGAACGACGTCGTCGAAGGACTTGACTCGCCCCCTCCGGAGTCGCAGTCTGAGTCCTACGATTCTCAGTCCTACGACTCCCTTTCTTCTTTTATGCCTCAGGATCACTGCGTCTCCTCCGATCAATTTTCTCCTCCAAATCCTGTTCCTAGTCATAACACCGCTCCTGTAACTTCGCCGCCTGAATCTGTACCCTCAATTTCCCTGTTGCATCTCTCATTCAACCAAGATTTCGGTTGTTTCGCGGCAGGCACCGACCACGGCTTTCGAATCTACAACTGTGATCCCTTTAGAGAGATCTTCCGCCGTGACTTCGATCGCAGCAACGGCGGTGGAATCGGTGTTGTTGAAATGCTATTTCGCTGCAATATTTTAGCTCTTGTCGGCGGTGGCTCTGACCCTCAATATCCTCCTAATAAGGTCATGATTTGGGACGATCATCAAAGCCGCTGCATCGGTGAGCTCTCGTTTAGGTCTGAGGTTAGATCGGTGAAGTTGAGAAGGGATAGGATTATTGTGGTCTTGGAACAGAAGATTTTTGTGTATAATTTTGCCGATTTGAAATTGCTACATCAAATTGAGACCATTGCGAACCCTAAAGGGCTCTGTGCAGTGTCCCATGGTGCGGGTTCCTTGGTTCTAGTTTGTCCTGGGCTGCAGAAGGGTCAGGTTAGGGTAGAGCATTACGCGACCAAACGGACTAAGTTTATTATGGCTCATGATTCGAGAATTGCTTGTTTTGCTCTTACCCAGGATGGGCAGTTGTTGGCTACTGCTAGCACAAAGGGAACTCTTGTTAGGGTTTTCAATACAGCAGATGGGTCTCTTTTGCAGGAGGTAACAAAAATGAAACGCTTCTACTTTTTTTTTCAGTTCAATTTATTTCGTATTCTGTGTGCGAATTGATTAAATTCATAAAAATTGCGAAGTTTAATGCTTTTAGAGCCCGGATTCCAGTTCAAATAGAATAATCAGATATAATGTGATGAATTTCAGTTGTAGTTATTGGCTATCATGAATTTGTTGAATCATTTGAAAATTACTGTGCTTTTAATGTCAAAATGTGAGAAAGGTTGTATTTTTTTAGTGGTTCTTCTTGTAATCTTACTTGGCACAAGTGAAATTGGAAGGATTTATTTCATCAGTTTATTCAGTGTTAGACCTACAAGTATAATACGGAAGGAGAGGAAAAGAAAAGTGAAAGGAAAGATTGCACTTTGTGCTTATGGTGATGAAGTGGTATGTGGATATTATTTTGTGACTGCTCCCTATTGGTCATGTGGTGGTTTTGGTTCTGATGACAGCTTTCTGGTAGTTCATATCAACTTAGTGATATTGTATATCTTTATATTGCCTTACTCCTATCCTTTTCTCTCAAACTGTCTCATGGCTGCACTTCTACTCTTATTTTCTATGCTGGTTTATTGCACTGAAGTATTTTATTTTGTTCATTAGTTTTCTTTGTGTCGTTTGGATATTACTAATTTTTGACTAAATGGATCTTTAACTAAAGGTAAGAAGGGGTGCAGATAGAGCAGAAATATATAGTTTGGCATTTTCTGCAACAGCCCAGTGGTTAGCTGTCTCAAGTGATAAAGGCACTGTCCATGTTTTCAGCCTTAAGACTACCCCTGGATCACTAGGGATTGATAGGTCTCGGAATACAGCTGATCCTAATGTTGGTGTTTCATCTCCCACCTCATCGTTGTCCTTCTTTAAAGGTAAAGCTGCTTTTTCTTATCCCTTTGAACCTAAAATATTTGTAACCAACTATGTTGTAACTTAGTTAGTGTTATGGAGTCTGAGTTCTATGTTTCTAATTTTCTGTTGCATGCTCACGCCGATCACCCCAAAAGCACAGTTACAATTGCTGCACCTGAAGGTCCAAACGTATAATGGCATTTTTAAAATTGCAGATACAGAGTGAAAACCTTCATCTGCTAAAATCACTGTAATCAAATTTGTTTTTAATTGCTGATAGTAATTAATTAGATTGTTTCAGTTTTGAAATATAGATAGGCCAACTTTTCTATTTTGTTTTAGATAAAGAAACAAGTTATTCCCAAGTTCTTTTGCAGAGTAGTTTTTGGTCTTCTGGTTAGGTGGGGATACCTGATAATATTTAAATACAATTATTCAACATATGAAGGGTTAAAAGTGGAATAAAGGTTTCAATTCAATGTTGCATACTGTTCGGTTACTTATGGGTAGTATTTTCTTCCCTTTTTTTTTTTTTTTGACCTCTGGAATTCCACTTGTAGGTGTGTTACCCAAGTATTTCAGCTCAGAGTGGTCGGTGGCACAGTTTCGTTTGGTTGAAGGTTCTCATTACATTGTTGCATTTGGTCACCAAAAGAATACAGTGGTAATTCTTGGATTAGATGGAAGGTAAGGCAACAATGGTGTGGGAAATAAAGAGAAGTGGGAGTTTCAAACACCCGTTTAGAGTAACCTTGGGTGCAATGACTTTTTTTTTTTTTGCATTTGTTTAATTTTTGCTTCTGTATAGTCACCGGTAGATCAACCATCTAGTTAGTTTCTGGAATTGTCTGTTGATATGAAATCTGTTTCGTGGTTGCAGCTTCTATAGATGTCAGTTTGACCCAGTGAATGGTGGAGAGATGTCTCAACTTGAATACCACAACTTCTTGAAGCCTGAAGCAACTTTCTGAGAGGACATTTATGTGCTGCAGTGTCTTGGATAGAGATATGTATTCATATATTTTAAGCTTTAGTTATTTTTTGGTGTTTATCCATGGATTGCTGCATTGTAAATATGTAACTAAGAAGTTGTAAAGTATGTTTTATGATAAAAAGGAAAAGAAAAAAAAAATGTATAATTATCTCTGTTTATGTTGTAATTACATTTTAAAGTAGAAATGAGGCTATTTTGGCATTCATTGTATTCTAGAACTTGGACTGGATTCTATATGAAAAAATTGTTTTGTGCAATTGGTTTGGGAACTTTCTAAGTGTTAGAAACAGTGCGGGAAATTTAAGAATAGTGACATTCTGGACGGAGCTGCAACAGTTGCACCTATGTATTTGCACTTGCAGTTTCGGGCTGATGGTAGTTGCTGTAATTGCTAGCCACTGTTATTGCCATCTCTTGAAATGATTCCCGATTCCAGAACGTTGGAGTAAAAATCTAGCTATTGTGGGCGACTGTCCGTAGCATTCCACAAGAATGTTGCATTTAAACAAAGCTTTCAATAAGCTACGACGACTTTTGGTAACTCGGTCGGATGAACATTAGCGTTATTACCAGATATGGTGGCATTTTATTGGACCTGGTCACATGAAAACAGCTCCAGTCTGAAACAACTTCGGAATGCTTGCTCTAAATGCAGGGTCTTTTCTACAAGAAAATCTGAGACGATGTTCCTCTGATTTCCTTTCTTTCTGCTGCTATGGCCTTTGGCCATTGGGCTGAGGACATAAAAAAACTAGACATTTCTGCCGCTCAACTTTCATTCCTTCACTAGAATTTTTTTTTTTAAACCTTCACTAGAATTTTTAAGTCCATGGCTGTGTGTGAATTCTGTCAAAATCCGCATCCTTTGTACTATCAGTTTTTTCACTCGGGTGAAAATGTCTAGTTTTTTTAATATATATATATAAACGAAGTTGCAACTGGTAATTAGTTTGACTAACATTAAAATCAGCTGGCATAATATTCTTGACCAGGAAAAAAAACGTAAAGGCTACAACTCACATTTTTTCTTTGTTTAGTGGAAATTATGCGAGGTGATACAAATCTCAAGGTGATACCTAACAATTTTAATATGAATTCACTTGGGGAATTGTGGTTTGACTGGATCATATAAACCTTGAAATACCAAGCTTTTTCTCTGTAATCAAAATTTTCTTTTCCTCATTTTGACAGTTCTTTGGGTTCATGGCGCCCCATGTGATTTGGAAGACAATGGTCAAGATGCGCCTCTATGATCATGTGGGTGACATCATAGCTCATCATCTATACCCTTCTTTAGCTTGGCTTTCTCTTACACATTAATCATCTTGTTAACTATTTTTATCAGTATTGTTAGCTGATACTAATTAATGATCAGACAAGTGTGAGAGATTGTTCATTTAGCCGAAAGTGACTGGCGATTGTCGTCGTACCTTTATCAAACAGCTTTCCTGGTGCAAGTTGTACATTTATAATGAAACTGATTTACTGGATTTTACCATAGTCTACTTAATGAACTGCTTGCATGTGTCTTGTGAGTTGTGAATCGTTCGACTATGGTTTTGGCAGGAAATTTCTACCAATTGGAAGATTGACTTACATCAGTTTACTGAACACCGTACAACGAGTAATAAATTAATGGATAATATTTTGTGTAGCTACTAGCGACGGTGAATAGTACCATTATTAGTAGTGATTTTCTAGAAAAAAATTTCTCTCCTATTTGATTAGTCCCTTTATATTTAAAGAACAAAAAGGTACTTAAAAAAAATTATCGTGTAGCGGATTACAATGTTGTAACCTATTACACGTATCACCTTATACTTTAAAATTAAAGGGACAAATGGTACTTTAGGATTCTTTATTTTCTATAGGCATTGGTATTGTTGTGAAAAAGATCAGTAGCAAATTAAAATAAATAAAAGAGTTGTTCAATAAAAAGGACCATGTGAACAACTGATGAAATTTAGGTAAGAGTATAAGAATAAAAAACGAGAAAATTAACCATCAGGGTTTTACCAGTAATATTGATTTATGTCCACCATTATAAAAGGAGCAAAAAGGGCTTCATCAGTTTTGCTCAGCTATCTAGATCGATTGATCTAAACATAACAACACACATACAGACAGTCACAGATCATAGACACAGCAGCAAAATGGCACTAAAGTTGCATGGAGCAGGCATGTCAACAAACTGTTCGCTTGTGATAACCTGTCTCTATGAAAAAGAAGTAGAATTTGAGCTCGTCCCTGTTGATCTTTTTGCTGGCGAACATAAGCAGCTTTCTTTTCTTGAAAAAAATGTATGTATTTATGATTTAAGCACTGAAACTTTGCTTCATTTCTGCATGTGTTTGATTAAACTATGTAGTTGTGTATTCTGCATGCAGCCATTTGGTCAGGTTCCAGTACTTGAAGATGGTGATCTGATTTTATTTGGTAAACTTCCATTCAGTTCTTTCTTATTTTCCTAATTAATCAATTTGCTACAACCTAAAATGCTACTTTTCTTAACCAGAATCAAGAGCAATAGCAGCATACATTGCTGAAAAGTTCAAGGAAACAGGTTATGATCTAATAAGGCACAAAAACTTGAAAGAAGCTGCAATGGTCAAGGTATGGACAGAGGTAGAATCTCAAGAATACCACCCAACAATATCTCCCATTGTCTACCAACTCTATGTCAACCCTCTCAAAGGAGTATCCCCTGATCAAGAAATCATCGATGCCAACTTAGAGAAACTAGGAAAGGTTCTTGACATATACGAAGATAGGCTTAGCAACAAGAAGTACTTGGCAGGAGATTTCTACAGCTTGGCTGATCTTCATCACCTTCCTTACACTTACTATCTAATGAAAACTAATGCAGCTTCTGTTATAAATGAACGTCCCCATGTTAAGGCATGGTGGGAGGATATTTCTTGTAGACCAGCTTTCAAGAAAGCTGCTAAGGGTATGACTTTTGGTGAGAAATGATGAACTGAAACAGTATCAATTACATGTTGCAGCTTCATGAGAGTTTGCAGAATTAAATCAGTCTTAATTGTGTTTGAATGTTGAGGGTAATGTTATTGTCCTGAGCTATTATTGTTGAAACAACTTAATAAAATTTATTTGGAAGGTTGCATTTTTTTTTTTTCATGGACACTAATCAATAATGTTTAACAGGAGCAGTAGTTATTATTTCTGCAATTTAAGTGGAAACAGGATCAACTTAAACGAATGGTCTTAACATCAATTAGATTCTGGCAGGACACTTCGATTAATACAGGCAAAAGCAAGTAGATCTTCATCATTCTCAAACACATCCATTTCTTGTTCTTCCAAAGTCACAAGTGCTTCAATCCCTTTTCCATCTCTTGTATCCATCAAAACAATAACATTCTTCACTTCACAACTAGCAAGAGTCACCCATCCTGGTTTTCCCCATCCAAAATCCGCATCGTAGAAAGGGAACCTACAATAGCTACTACATAAGTACACATCTTGATCTTGGCCATGGCATGATCTTAGCCCTACTGAAGCCTCCAGTACAAAAGAGCACAGTTCTTTTGCACTTAATTTTTTACCGCAACAATTGCAGTATTCACACTTTTCTTTCTTGATCTCACTTGCCAACTTAACTAACTCTATCACGCTCTCCTCCTTTGTCGTCACAGGAAATGTTCCACTTAGATTTCCTGCCGAGCATTCTGTCAATTGAGGAGATACCCGAGAGCGTAAATTTGCTGCATTGTGCAGAGAAGTTGGCTTTGAGTATCTTGATCTTGACCTAGCTGCAGAGACGGCTGATTTATATATAATTGCAGTCACTACCTCGACCCGTGTTGGATTTGCAGCTTCTTTTGCCACCACTTCCTTCAACTTAGCTATTTTTGCTGCATCAAAAACAAGTCGTCTTGAAACACATTTTACTTTCTCAGGTTCATATGTTTCCATGACTGGTAAATCAATCGGTGGATACAAAGACCCTAAATTGAACTCAGGATGCATTTTTTTACCCTGATCGCGTGCTATTGTGGCCCAGTAATTGATGAAATAACACATGCTAGCAATATCCAAGATCTTGTGAGATATGCAGATGGCTAAAGCTATTCCTCCGCAAGCAAATGAGGTAGCCTGAACGATCAAGAGACTGCTCAGGATTGGATCTTTATACTGTAGATCATCAGGAAATAAGAGCTTCAAAGTTTCATCATGAGGACGCTTGAGAATTTCAGACAAATTGTAGTTCGTTCTGGCTTCAAGAAGCTCGACCCCGTTATCGTTGCAGTCTATTTTGAGATAATCTTGAATCCTTCCTGCCAGTGGGTAGTATTGGGATAAAGTTTCAGATAAAGATTCTTTGAGGAGAGTGTATTTATGAGCAATGTCATCATTAATTGGGCCATGAGAAGCCTGCTGTTTGGGGTAGAAGAAAATGAAAGGAAGATATATGTGAGAACTAATCTGATCAAAGAATGATAGATAGTGAATTGTTGGGTGATTTGGTGATGTAGAAGATGGTTTAATGATCTCATTGCACACTATTTCAGTTTTCATGGTTAAAATTTATCTATTTTTACTACCAGATGTTGAAGAGGTTAATGGCTATGTACTGCATAATAGACTTGATCTTTATACAAAATTCATGTCTTGAACTTGAGAAAGGAATCTTAACTCTTCGAATCGGAATCATTTTCATTGAACAAAGAGACAACTGAGGCCAGGAAAGCAACAAAGAGTGACAGATATTTCTTTTTGTTTCTTTTCTATATTATTATTGATTTAACAATCTGTTTAAAAAAGAAAATTATAGGTTAATCACATTGCTAATTGGTTGATTTATGATTTACATAATCTGTCGACATCAGGTGACATTTATATATTTATTTGAATCCTGGGTCTGTATAGAATGTGTCAGGTTGCATCATATCTAAACAAGATGGCATAGGCAAATCAATAAAAAAATTTAAAATTATGCTTGTGGAGGAAAATTTTGATTCATTCTTTCTATCATTTTTATATTTTGTCATTTATATTGAATAGAGTAATTAACAAGTATTTGCATTATCATGCTTTTATCAATAAAGACTGTTATTCAACCTAAAGGACGATAATAACTTGTTTTAGATAAAAGATACATCATTCGGCCTTCAAGGGAACACCTCAAACAAAGCTATTTCTTGTTCTTCCAATGTCACAAACACTTTAATCACCTTCTATTGAATCCATTATAGTAATTACATTCTTCAACTCATAAATAATAGTAGACACCCTTGGATAGAATAAGGCCCTGCTAGATTTCCTGCAGCAGTTCTGGCAATGGAAGAAATATGTGAGAATGAAGATCGACAAGTTAATGCAACACCAGTTGGACTTGAGGAACTAGGTCTTGCTCTAGTGGGATTTTGAACTTTGTCTATCACCATCATCTTAAGTTTGGTTAACTTGGAAGAATAAAAAACGAAATTCCACATAGCATGTTTCACTTTTTCAGGGGCTGATAAGCTTTCACCTGTCAGGATTGATAGATCAACGGGTGGATTCAAATATCCTACATTGAATGCAGGACAGGTTTCTTCACCAGACTTAAGAGCGATGATTGCCCAGTTCTTGATGAATAAAGACCAGCTTGCCGGGTCCATGATCTTCAGAGACAAGCACAGAGCAATTGCCATTCCTCCGCAGTTAAAGAAGAGACTTGTACAATTAAGAGATTGCTCAGAAATGGATCTTTAGTCTGCAGGTCATCAGGAAAGAAATTTTTTTATAGTTTCAACATCACCAGGATGCTTGAGAATATCAGATAAATTGCATGTCTTTCGAGCGTCAAGGAATTCCACCCTTTCATCATTACCCTCCATAGTGACATTGTCTCTGATCCTTCCTGTTTGTTAGTAATATTTGGTCAGGACTTGAGGTATGAATTCTTTAAGCAGACAGGATTATGCTCAGTGTCACTTGGGCTAAGACATGCCTGTTTCAGGTAGAAGATGATCAAGGAGACATAAATTGGACAAAAGTTACTTTTCCTTCCATTTTTCGCACATGCAACCAAAAAAACAGATGTCAATTATTGGATATGTAATCCTTACAATGTGGCCGGCTTGCACCAACCATTCTTGCATTGTCTAGTCACTAGTGCATTATTGTACCAATCTAAGAGGTGAAGCTTGGTGAAAAAAAAAAACAACACTTAAAAGTTGTGAACACATTTCAAATATTATAAAGGGACAATGAAAACTATGAACTTGTTTCTTTGCATGTTACATTCGGGTTCTTGGCAAAGCTAAGACACTTGGATTAATATTTGCAAATGCTAGAAGCTCCTCATTGCTCTCAAACACGGACATCTCCTTTTCTTCTAAAGAAACAAATGCTTCAATTCCATCGCCTTCTCTTGTATTCATCATGGAAATAATATTCCTTGCATCCACACCAGGATGAGTCACCCAAAGTGGCTTCCCCCATCCGAAATCTGCTTCATATATGGGAAATCCACACCAGCTGCTACACATGTACACAGCTTTGCTCTTACATTCTCTTACTCCTGAGGACCTCTCCAAGATAAAGGAATAAAAATCTTCAATTACAATTTGTTTTATCTTATTGCAGAAGTTGGTCTTTTCTTGTCTGAACTTACTTACCAACTGAGCTAACTCCATCTCACTCTCATCCGCGATCGGCACTGGAAAGATCCCAGTAAAACATCCCACTGAACTTTCTGGCACCGGAGGAGACACCCTTGAACGCAAATGTATTGCTTGATGCAAAACAGCCGGCTTTGATGATCCTGAGATTGATCTTGCTGCAGACATGGCATATTTGCATAGCAGTGCAGTCACTACTTCTACCCGTGTCGGATTCTGAACTTTGTTTGCCATCATGGCTTTGAGTTTGGCTATCTTTGATGCATCAAAAACAAGCCTTCTTGAAATGCATTTCACTTTCTCAGGAAACTCATAGGGTAGGATCGGTAGCTTAATGGATGGATATAAAGAACCCAAATTAAAAAAAGGAACGATTTCATCATTAGCCGATTTACGAGCAATGGCAGCCCAGCTGTTGATGAAAGAGCACAGGCTTGACATGTCCATGATCTTGTGAGAAATGCACAGGGTCAACACCATTCCCCCGCAGCCAAAATAATTGACCTGAACTATCAAGAGACTGCTCGAGAGTGGATCTTTAAGTTGCAGGTCATCAGGAAGCAAGGATTCTATAGTTTCAAGGCTAGGGTAGTTGAGGATGTCAAACAAGTTACACTTGCTTCGTGCTTCGAGAAACTCGACACCTTTGTCATTGCAATCAATAATAACGCTGTCTTTGATCCTTCCGGCTAGTGGGTAATATTTGGACAGAGCCGCAGATAACGATCCTTTGAGCACAAAGGATTTATGGGCAATCTGATCACTTGGGCTCCGATCCTGACAGTGGCTGGCTAATTCATCACAATAAAAGAAAATAAAAGGCACGTAAACAGCAGAATTAAGCTGCTCCAAGAAACAAAGGGTGTGGATTCTTTGGTGATCTGGGGTTGGAGAGGATGGTTTAACCATCTCGCTGGAAAATATCTTTGGTCTCATGGCAGGAGGATTCATCTTTCCCCGCTTACTTTCTTAATGACAAAGTGGTTATATATGTATTTATCATTCACATCTTGGATGTATTATAGTTAATGTGATAAAAATTTCGGCAAATACTGTTTGCTAATTCCACAAAATTAAAAATTTCTGATTTTTCACAAGCATGCGTACTAGAGAGTTCCAAAGTTTTCAGAATTTTTAATTTTTTTGAAAAGAAAATGACAATTAAGAAATATAAGAAAAAAATTAAAAATTTGAAAATAGATATTATTATAAGATGTCAACTTGTCAAAATTAATTATGAAAAAAATTATTTGTCGAATTTTTGTGAGCTAATTTGTTTTAAATGTTCAAGTTGGTAATATTTATATATCTTTTATAATTTTCGAATATAATTGGTCGACTGGAAACCATCCAACAACAACATCAAATAATTGTCCATTAACATATATATATCGCAATTATTAGTGCAGGATGAGAAAATAAAGGCATCTTAAACACGTAAAACAAGAATCACAGCCTTGACAAAAAGACAATTGTGGTGAGTCTTCATCCATCATAGGTACCAACAGACAAGCATCTCCAACCATGCGGCATTTGTTCAAAATAATCTTATTTAAATTAAATTTTAAATTCGTGTTTCAATATATACAATCAAATTAATTTAATTATTAAAAATTTTTTACTATTTTTATAGTCCTATCGAATTGAAGCAGATTAATCATAATATTAGTGAATATTAAATACTGGTAATTTAAATAAAAGAACTGAATTAATTCGATAAATTTTGAATACAACTTACAAAGAGGTTATTTAAACATGTATGATAGTTAAACATAATTATATTGCATTAAATAAATAAACTTTATTCCATTCTAAATAAAAACTAAACACTTATCTATTATTTGATTTGATTTTATTAAAAAATTCATTTTATTTTCGAATAAATTTTAAATAAAATTTATTTGCAAATAAATTTTTATTAATGAAGTGTATTTATTTAAATGAATATTTAATGAAATAAATTCATTTCAAAATTTTAAAAATTTAGTTTAGTAATAAATAATTACATAAAATTAAAAAATTAAAATTAAAAATAAATTTCATAAAATTTTCACTTAAACTAAATAAATTCATTTGAATTTATAAATAAATAAATTATACCAAAATCTTACTACAATTTTCACCTATGTTCAACATAAATTATCTTTTTTATTTTGATATGTTGACTGTTGAGTGCGAACTGAGAATTAACAAGAATCCCTAGTTAATAAGTTAATAAGGCATGGTGGGAGGATTTGCAACAGAGAGGAACAGCATGGCCTCAATTGCATTAGAAGTGGGCTAACTATAATATAATCAGGCAAAGAGCTAGAGGTTTTGACCCATTCATGATTAGGCCACTTTCTTTAGCTATATTCAAGTTCAATATCCACTCTCATGTGCACATGGCATGGTGGTTGCTGGTTAGGCTCCAACAAAGTCCAGATGATCAGCAAGAACCACCTTTAAATGGAGGGTTGTAGAGTTTCATAATATTTTGCTGTGAAGGTGTTGTCACTAAGTCGATTTCAACTAGCGTAACACATT